>JAYEPQ010000015.1:16738422-16948422 GCA_036321105.1 Dracaena cambodiana
ACTTTCGCAGAAATCGCAATTACACTTAGCACGTGCAACATACCGTTAAACCCTTATGTTAACCCTAGTGGATGAGTTGCGTCTCATGAGGGTCTGTAATGAATAACCCATAAAATTCATGAAGAAGGGAGATTAAGAAATAAAGAAAATAAAAATAAGGATAACTAAAAATCAAGAAAATTAAAATTTTATACAAAAAAAAATTGGTATTTTTTACAATTAATCTCACTAATATTCAAAATCAAGAACATATTTAGATTATTAATTTTTCAAGTCAAGCATCATATCAAACACACTTTTTATTTTAATCAAAAATTCAAATCTTATCTTTCAATAGCCACTGTAAATAATTTACTGGCTCCTATATATTTACGTGTACATGTGATAGTTTATCTCGGTTTTGGACTCAAATTCTAAGTTATGATTCATCTTTCTCTCTAAATATTTTTTTTTTCACTTTTTTATGAATATTTCACCTTTTATGGAAATATTCATACTTGTTTAGGAGTAAATATTTGATTACTCGGTTCATATTCTATCTCTTAAATATAGTTCGTATGAATATTCACGCTTATTTAGGCGCAAATACCTAATTACTTAAGAATTCTTAAGAAACTTATTTATTTATAAAGGATCATTGCCTAAGTACTAGGGTCAGCTCTTTATTTTTTCTCTTTTATATTTTTCTTTACTTTTTTCTATTTTATTATTTAGAGAGAAAGACTATTCAATTATCATTTTTGTCCTAATCTAATAAACCATTATGAAGTGAAAAAATAGATGTATATTTACTACAAAATTATTATTAGTGGTATTTATTTTTAAAATTTTAATTTTCTCATAAAATTCTAAGTATATTATCTAATCTACTTTCCTATCAAATTTCAAATTTAAATTTACTATTTTATTTGTAAGTAGGCTGATTTACTATGGAAAATAATTTTTTATAAATTTTTAAATTATTTTTTTTCAAATACCCTAAAAACTATCCAAAGTGTAAAATAAAGAAACCAAGAAATCCTAAAAATAAAAATAGAAAATCCTAGAAAACTAACAAAATAAAAATCCTAGAAAAATACAAAAATTCCTAACCTCTCCTACATCTAAATTAGTGTATGCTTTCATAGACGAATCAAGGTTGGTAAAATAAGGATGAAAACTATTTTACAAATAATACACAAATAATTAAAATAGTGAAAAATCATGATCTCAATGAGGTCACCTTTTAATATACAGAACTGTTACAACCTGTTGATCGTTTTCCACTTTTATAGTGTGTACTTTTATGTCTTGATATGGATGAACTTAATCTTTTTGTTAATTTTATATTTAATCTTTCCATCTTGTTTTTAGTTTTCGAATTTGTGTCTACCTTTCTTTTAATCACAGATAAAATTTTAAAGGTGGAAATCGTACCTTTATTATTGTCTATATTCTACCCACAAGTATCTTTCATGTCAGTAAGCATTTTGGTATTATCAACATGTGAAATAACATATTCATTTTAATGTAGTGGAATTATGAGCTTGGTTTTGGGTAGCTCTTTTAAATCATCAAATACCATGAGATCTTTCGTATGTAGTTCCTTCCATTCTTCTAGTGTTTTAGGTTCGTCATGCAAATTTTCTTTAAACCTTCATCAAAATTCTGAAAAGAAAATACCAAATTAGTGGACTTATCATTAGTCAAGTCATTATGAAGGAATAAAAATTCTTCTTGACAAATTTCTTTATAATTTTCTTCAAAAGAATGAAAAAATAATATGTCACTAGCAAGCTCATCATGAGGCAAATCATCAAATAAAATTTTTCTTTATCACCTGTTTCATCATAATTGTTTTCACATTATCGAACTATGGACTCATCATGCATAAGATTATTTATCTCTTTTTGAATCATATTAACTTCAAAAGATGACTGAAATAGTTTCTCGTTGGAGTTAGATATGTTCAAATAATTAGATGACTAATTTTTAAAAAGCTTAGTATGAGAAATCATTTTAAAGAAAGTTCTTACATAAGTTGCAGCTTGAGAGAATGATTTTGCGAAGCTTCCACACCTTTCTTTATTATATGTGTTAGTTCCTCACTCTCATGATTGTAAGCTTCCTTATTTTCCTCGAATAATTGAATTTTAAGATTATGAGTGAAAATTGATGTTAGATATCATGAATCAGTGTACAAATTTGATGACATTTGTGAAATGGTTGTGCATAAATTCTCATGACATGTATACCCTGCTTCTAATCTTTTTAATTGTTCATCTATTATGTTTAATTGAATCTCATATTCATGATTGAGTTTAGAATTTGGAGATGATTGGTTTATGAAGAATGGATCAATTGGAGGACTCTCATGATATGGCTCTTGATTGTTAGAATAATTTATCAATCCAAAATTATTATTTGGTGGATAGAAAATGCTCGTAGGTTCATGATATATGGCGTGAATTCGATCATGACGATATTCCTAATGAACTTCCCATTTATGAACACTGATAGTAATCATGGTATGGATCACGACAATGATAGCATCCAGATATTGAATATTGATTTGGAAACTTTTTTTTAAGATTTTTTTTTTTTTTTGAGAAAGTGGAGAGGGAAAGTGATGGGAAAGAAAAAAAGTTGAGAAGTTATATTTCTTTAGAAAAATCAAGAAACTAATTACAAGAAACAGGAAAAAAATTTGGTAGAGATAGGCTTACCCACAACTACTGATTGGCGGCAATTGCCTCCAATTGGTAGCAAAACTAGGGCCTTTGGCTCTCTGATTTTTCTAGCTAATTCCCGTTGCTCATCTGGTCCTTTTAGCCTCTCTGTACATGTACTTAGTATCCCTACACACTCAACACACACTATTAACTTGTAAAATACAAGAATAAGTAAGAAAACACAATTGATCCCCGACAACGATACCAAAAACTTGATATGAAAATTATACTACAAATGCATAGTGTTGGTCGTAGCACAAATAAGTAGTTCCCACAATAATCTAGAGTGTTTTGCTATCTTACTCTTCCAATTATTCTAATGAGCTAACTAAAGAATTTTGTTTTGGTTTTAAGTTATTCTAATTAGTCTAGGATATATAATCCACTAGTTTACAACCAAATATTATTTATATTATCTTCTTATTTTCATAAAATATGATCTTTTAGTTTAATTTTTATTTAAAGTATTTTAAGTATGAGCTATCAAGTTGTGTGCTAACATAACTCATCAAAGATGTTACTTTTTGAAAAACAAACTAAATCGATAGATAAATTTATGAAGCAAGTAAAAACCAACAATTTCAAATCCTAACTAGGCATAGGCTATCAAGACATTTTAATTAAATATAACCGATCAAAGTATTAATTTATGAGTTATTGTATTTTCATCATTTCATAGACAATCATCTTTTTTATATTTTATTTTTTATTTTAGAAAGAAGACAGATAAAATTAATATATGGTTGATTATGAGCTTCATCTACATTCTAAAACTAAACTAAATTAGTTACACATATTCCTAATTAACAAGTTTCTATTTTTATTCATGAAGGAATAAAAATCCTTTTTTTCCTATAAAGTAATAAAAATCTATACTAAAAAGCAATAAAGTTGTACTAGAAAACAATTAAACTATACTTGAACTTAAATAAAAATTTATTACCTACTAGAAAGCGATGAACAACAAAGGACCTCTGAAACTAGGTGTTGTGGTCGTTACCCCTTCACTTAATCTCTTAATTTTATTAAATTCAAAATTGCATAAGAAAGGCCCTAATTTACATGGACACGGCCAATATATAGGTCTCGGAGTACCAAACTCTAATCCTGTTACAACTAAATAACTATAAAATTATAACAAAATCATCACAAAAATTCTAGTTATAGATTTAAAAGTATTACCACCAAATAGCAGCGTTGACAGCCAAATAGTGGAGTTTTATTTTAGCCAATAGAGCCCTAAACCGCATATGAGTCAGCATACAAATCCATGTCAGCATTTGCGCTATTTTTATCGTTAAATGCTGCTAAATAGCAGCACAATTTTTTAGCTAGTTTTGATATTTTTACCAATTGATCTCTTGTCTCGTCTCATCTTGTTTCAATGACCTGATTCAACTTTGATTGCTTCTAGTTTTATATTTCCGTAGCTTTATTCGTCTATGGCTCTTTCTAAACTCAGTTTCTTAATCCATCTTTGATTTCATACTATATCCTTATTGGAATAGATTTAACTAAAAACGCATACTAAAAATACCCAAGTAACATTATTTATATACAAAAAATAGATAATATGAGGGCTATAAATATGCAATATATAGTACTTATCAATAAGATATGATTTATATTGCATACTATCTTTAAGATTTTTTTTATTGATATAATTATTGATTAAGTCTAGGTAGTTTAGTTGTTCAGATAATATATAATTATTAATTAAGGTTGGATATTATCATTTAGATTTTAAAAATTAAGAGTGGATATTATCTTTTATTTATTTAATTTTCTTAAAAGGATAATTTTTTTGGTTTAATAGGATTTGGAGTGTTACTATCTACCCACCTTAAAAATAATTTCATCCTTGAAATTTAATTAAAGGGCAAAACAATTATGTGGATTCCAATTATGTAAGATATGATACAAATAATGATCCATAGCTTTCGCTGCGTACTCTGATATCAAACGATAGGGTAAAAATAAAAGGTCAACTCTTAAAAAATTAAAATATAAGAAATATCAGGTTAGGTAACGAATTAATAGAATGGATGGAATAATTTTTTGGAATCAACGGATAGGATAGGGACCAAAGAAGTAGGTATATGCATATGTGTATGTGTGGTAGTAATCCTAAATAGAGATCTTAGACAAAGGACAAAGCCAAATTTTGCTCTGATACCAATTGTCATGCCCCGTATTCAAAGATAGGGGTAGCGTTCGGGGACATATCCAAAACGAATAATCCAAGCTTAAAGTACATGAAACCAAACATCTAAAACTTCGGCAAATACAATACATATACAATTAGATAACAACATGGAATTAAAATAATAGATTATTCTAATGAATAATGATCAAGATAACTCTATAAAAAGTTCCCATTTAAATAAAGATGAATAGTAAAATTTCTTTTCAAAAAAATAAACAATAGAAATGGTCTCACTCATGTCTTTATTGCAACGAACACACCTATTAAGTATGTACTAACGAACACACCTATTAAGTATGTACTAACTCCATGAAATACGGTTCCAATAGTGGTAAACTTTCCTCTTAAGTAAACTGCAAATTAGTATCTGGGCATGCCAAACAAGGGTTGTTAGAACGACCTGGCAAGCGCTATAAAAATAGAAATAATAATACACAGGCATGCTATGCGTGATATATATATATATATATATATATATATATATATATATATATATATATACATACATAATGCACAAAATATTACTAAAATATAAAATAAATGCATGTATCATGGAAAGTACATCTTGTAAAATAAATCATGGATTTTGTTACACTTTCCTTGGAGATGATAATGTTAACGGATATTATATGCTTGTCGTGGATGACAATGTAGCAAATATATAAATATGAAAATAAGCATGCATATAAAATATGATATATCATATTATGTTTATGGTGAATTTATTTGCAACTATCAGAAATAGTATGTCACATGTTTTACGAGTATTCCATGCATACATAGGACTACAACTATGATTCCTAATGCGACACTATAATGTATTGCTAGGCACTAGTGAAATATGAACTCTGATGAGCCTAAACTTTAGGCGTCCAGTCTTATATAATGATGGTGATAATTAATCACCTAGAAATTATATGATTCCTAAGTTTGGTTATACAACTTTAAGAATATAAACCTCCTAAAATATATGTGCAGTTCCTTCTTCGAGTTCCCCTTTAACCATATGAATTAATTGCATATTTTAAGTATATAAAAGAATTAGTTAACATGCAAAATGCAATACGAAAGGTACACACAATTGAGATTGAAAGATTAAAAATTCATGTAATTGCTTACAATTACAGATATGTTGGTCTTTTGCAAAAAATATGAATTTTGGATATAAAATTGTTGGAAAAAACAATAATGGCATTTAAAATTTTTGGTCCACTAGTGACATCGTTAGTGACTTGTTATTAGAAATTATAAATATTATGAAAAAGAGTTTAGTTTCAAAAAGAAAAAAAATTAGGGTAAGTATTCAAATTAGAGCACTCCACCAAGTTTAAAGTTCATGTAGTTATCAATGACATATAAATAGTATTGTATTATTAATAAATAGGTTGTTTCTCTGACCTCTTGAAAATAAAAAGAAAATATTTATAAATTTTGCAACTCTATTTATCACTTGTAACATTCAAGCTGAACAAAATAATATAAGTTGCAGAACTTTTGTTACTGCAAGTTCAATTGCAGTATTATAAGTTGTAACTTACTACATCACTTATAAGTAACCAAACAGCCCTTAGATTCTTTCACTTCCATCTTAAATTATTATTGAATTTTGGTTACAGGATGACTTCTATTTGTTGGTCTAAAAATTTCTAAGTAAAAGGAATTTTCCACAACAGAATGCGGAGCTAACTTTGTAGCTCCGCATCTGGCTATTTTTAACCTCGCGTTTGAGAAAAACGCGAAGCTAATCCATAACTCCGTGTTCTAACGTGACTAGCTCTGCGTGCAGATTTCATCAGAATCACAAATTGATTATGTTTGAGATTTGGACTTATCTAATATCCAAATTGAGTCCAATCAGAATTCCAAATCAAGAGATTTAAATCAAATATTTGATTAGAATCCTTGATGAATACAAATTCTATTTAAATAGAAACTCTCATATTAACCCAAGGCTATAAATACCCTCTTGAGGAAGTCTTGAAGGATCTTTTTCGAGTATTAAAGAAATTCAAGTTACGCATGAGAGTCTTGAGCGAATCAAGATCAGCAGAGAAAGATAGAGTCGGCCGTCACCTTCGTCAAGTAAGAAGATCATCGACGTCAGATAGTGCAAAGGAGCTATTAGATATATCCTATCGCTGCGAGAACCCACTATTTTGTAAAAGAGAGCGGTAATTATAAATCCTCTCGTTTGTTCTTTTTTCTTGTTCACTTTCGTTGTAATCTAAGTTGTATTCAACAGAAGGAGGCAAAAATTTTGCTATGAACAAACTGGCGACCACAGTGGGAGAAGTCTCTTTCACTGAAAAAGAGATCGTGGTGCAATCTGACGTCGAGAGAATTGGATCCGACGTTAACATGATAGTCGTGAAGATCGACCAGCTGAAGTACGAGGAGTATCTCTCCTCTAAGTCAGGTAACTTGACCGAAATGCAGTGCTATCGTCGCGTGCGCTCCAATACCCGTAAATCGGATATTCGGGAATCCACCGTTAATCGGGGACCCTTGGAGACCGCGGCCATAGAGCCGTCGTCTAGGCAGGAAATCCTTGGAGAGGATGACCTCTCTACTACCGAAGAAGGCTTGGGAACTAGATTGACCAGAACCCAATTCCAGAATAGAAATCGAAGAGCTAGGCGAAAGGCCCTCAAAACCCACGTTAAACGCGAGGCTAATCAGGCAGCAGAACGGGAGGCTACTGTACCTCGCGAACTGGCTTGCATTAACAGCAAGACTCGTTAAACGCGAAGCTGCAACTTGCGTTAATCACAAGGAAAAACCAGTGTGTGATGCTCCATGCGAGGCTAAGATTGAGTTTAGCGTTAAATGCAAAGCCAGTAAGACTTGCATTAATCGCAAGATTTCTGATACTCGCGTAAATCACGAGGATAAACTTCCCTGGAAGCCAGCGTGTGATGGTGATTCTCCACACGAGGCTAAAACTGAGCCTAGCGTTAAACGCGAAGCCAGTGAGACTTGCGTTAATCACAAAACTCCTTACCTTCGCGTAAATCGCAAAGATGATTTTCAGACTTGCGTTAATTGCAAGAATCACGTTAAACGCAAAGATATGACTTGCGTAAATAACAAGAATAAGGCAGCGTTCAAGAATTTTCTTCCACGCGAGACTAATATTCTAGAAGTTAAACTTCTGCAGAAACACCAAGCCAGTGTAAAACGCGAGGCTAGGGCACAAAAATGCAAAGCTATTACTCAGCCCCACATATCAAAATGCAAAGCTATTACTCAACCCCGGGTATCAAAACGCGAAGCTACTTCTCAGCTTCGGGTATCAAATTGCGAAGTTACTCCTCAGCTCCTCGTAAATCAACCTGAATACGAAATTAGGGTTGATAATCATCCTAATAGACCAGAACTTGACACCAATAAATCAAGTTCAGTAGGATCCTACTTGTCATTGCGAGTAGCTTATGACAGTAGTATCTGCTGTAATGAATAATTGTTGCTGCACCAAGAATAGGGTATTGGTGTTCGACCGATTAACTGAGCCGAACAAAAACCCTGCTAAAAAGACAAAAACTACTCCCTAAGAAAAAAAAATGGAGAATTGTAACTTCTAACATGGTCGAAAAGGGGAAGAAAATCATAGAAAGGAATGATGATTCAGAATCAAGTGATGAAGAACCTCATCATTGTACTCGACTTAAGTCAGGTGCTGTCCCAGCTCGAAATTATAAGAAACTTGTAAAACGATCTTATGATGACGACAACGACAATTCAGCCATAGCTTCTCCTCATTCTTCGACGTCATCTAGATTGCAGAAATCAGCTTCACATATGATGGACAAATTTGACGATATCGACCAAAGATTAGAGGCCCAAGAACAGATGATCCGAGATCAACAAAAAACTATTGAGGATCTCAAAACAATGCTTTTAAAGGTGGTCGAAAATACCCAAAAAATAGTCGAAGATAAAGCCAAAAGTTCTTCAGAATCACCACTAAAGAAAGAAAAGGAAAAGATAAATGAAGAAGATAAAGAAGAAAAGTCTTACTCGGCACATGAGGATGAGAATAAATATTCTTTGCATGACCCTCATGAAGAGAAAATTGAGACGTTACAAAACCAACTTGACGTCTTGATGCACAAGAAGGAACTGAAGAAATCGAGGGTCTCAAGACCGTACCCGCCTGAATGAGATCTGGCACCATACCCTAAAAAGTACAAACCGCTCAAGTTGGAGCATACGACGGGAAAGGATCTCCCAGTCAGCATATCTACTACTTCTTGTCCCAGGCAAGGCATTTAATGGGCAATAACCCAGTAATGACCAGGGTATTTGCAAGTACCTTGCGCGGGCCTGCCTTCACATGGTTTATACAGTTGCCCCCAGGTACTATCAATACCCGGTATGACGTTGAGAAACAATTTCTCGCACTTTTCTTTGAGGATGATACCGAAATATCGGTTCATTCCTTCCTTGGAACAAAGCAAGGGGAACAAGAAACGGTGAAGGATTTTATAGAAAGATTCCGGGAGAAGTCCGTGCACTGCAAACACGGAATGATCCAGGAAATTCTGGTGGAAACGTGCCTGCATAATCTCAAGATCAACGTGCTCTTAAAAATGGGAGTCGTAGAGTCCAAGACTTGGAAGGATTTGCTTAAACAGGGGGAGCACACCGAAGATTTGATCCGTCGAGTTGAGGAATCCCGTGGAGCAAGGAATCTTGGAAACAATAGGCCGCACACGCAAATCAACAATAAAAACAAGGGAAAAGCGGTAATGGCATCAGATGCCGCTCCACAAAAGACAAATCCTCTAAACCCGAAGCCTCAAAATCAAAAGGGCACGAGATAGAATAGGCCCCAAAAAGAGAGGACCTATACCTTTAAAGCGGAACAGACACCTACACTCTTCCATTTGCTCCTTAGGAAGGGGATGTTAAAACTTCCAGAAATAGAAAACCGGAGGACATTGGTAAAACCAACGATCCCAATTATTATTTATACCACAGGAATGTTGGACACCCTACCAAGGACTGTTACCCTCTGAAGAACAGGATTCAGGCCTTGATAGAAGCTGGGTTCTTGATGCTAAAAGAGGAACAAAAGAAAATTACTGTTAATATGGCAACCCTGATAGTAGGAACCCATGAGTTCCCTGCAGGAGTAACTCCGGTACCAGAAGGAAAACTGGTTATGAAGAATCATGACCCACATGAAAGAGCACAGAAAGGACTTGTTCCCGTAACCACACAAAGAGGGGAAGTCATGTGGGTCCACCCTAATCTATTACAGGAGGAATAATGGGTCACCTCAGGTAGCCAAAGGAGAAAGCGGACTAGTAATACTATTTCCGCGAAAATAAAAGAAGAATACATAGTGACAGGAGCATTCACAGACTCTGAAGAGGAGGCCGAAACTATGGTCACTCATCAAGACGTGGCAGGTCCTTCCGACGCTCCATCTGGTAAAGCCTACCTCAAAGACTACACCAGAGTACACCCAAAGAATATATACGGGGAACTCGCGAAGCCTGCAAAACAAAAGGGGCTTCGTTTTCAGAAAAATCTTGGAAAAGACGAAGAGATCAAAGATGCTCCATTTAAATTTGACATAATAGTTCAACTGGCAAATATCCCAGCTTGAGTTATACTTTACAAGTATCTGCGATTATCAAAATCAACTCGTGAAGCATTAAGAGAGGCTTTGGCAGACTCTGAGTCATTCCTAGCATAGATTGTCGAGCCAGTCGATGAAGAAAAGGATTCCTGCCCCCGCTGTCATCAAGTGAGGAGGCAGGTCCCACAAATTACCTTTTCCCCAGAGGACATGCAGCTAAGGAATATAAAGCATAATAGGCCTTTATATTTTACTGGATATGTCGAATCCACAAAGGTGGACCGCATTCAAATCGATTCGGGGTCTGCATTAAGCGTCATTCCCAGAAGATTGAAGCAGATATTGGGAATTTCGCCCCATCGTCTGACACCAACCAATACTACGATATATGGGTTCAACGCTAACGATAGCTGTCCCCTCGGAAAGATCCGACTTCGATGTCAAATTGGAGATTTGAGGACAGAAATTACGTGCTACGTTATAGACGCAAACACGTCTTATAACATCCTACTGGGGCGATCATGGATCGATGCATATATGATAGTCCCATCGACTCTCCACCAATGTATGAAGTACTGCAATGAACAAGGAGAAGTCCGGTTACTAGTTGCAGATAGGCAGCCATTCAAAGGGTTAGAAAATTACTTCACCGATGCTATGCTCTACAAGCAGGCCCATGAAGTCCCCAATCACAACCGCGAAGAGCCTCAAGAACCTGATGACAGCAGAAATGAGGCGGACACTGAATACGAATCTCCAGAAAAGGATGATGAGGGTGACTATGAGATAAACCCTCGCATAAATTTTAAGGTGAATTTTGATAATAATGTAACTGATGTAGCAGAGGATGAGTGGATTATTAATGAAAATATAAAATTAGTCTACGAGCCTACTGTTGCTACAGAGTCTGAGCCTTCTTGCACTTCCACCGAGGCAGATGGCTTGTCCGAACATGAAGTTCTTGCGGCATATCATTTGCCAATCAAGTCATCCCTCATCTCTCGCCCTAAAATAACAAAAGGATGAGATCACTTTTTCAAGGTACCTCTGCGACATGTATTGCAAAAACCAATTCTCTTCGGCAAAGTGATCGCGTCGCCTAACCAATGACAAAGTAGTGAAAGTGATGAACAAACATCACCACAATTTCACTTATACGAGCAGAAATTCCAGTGAATGATGGAAAAGATGGGTTATAATTTTACCCAAAAACCGGGATTAAACTTCGGGAAAGGGCGACGAAATCTCATACCCTCGTTTAGACCAAGAGGGAAGAGCCCAGATTATTATCAAAAAACTCGAAGGGGGTTGGGCTATGTATCTACTCCTTCCTCACCGCCATGCAAATACGAAGATAGCTCTTCCGCCGATGAAGATTTATATCCGCTTGACCATGATTCGGATTTAAGTACTGGTGCCTGGTTTCAATCTTTAACAGCATATATGGTTTCAGCCGCACCAGAAAGCGACGAGGAACTAATTGATGTTCAAGATGATTCCTGGGCTAAACACATGGATACCCTCTAGGATGTCCGCTTTGAACAGCGAGACCGCCTACAGAGGATAAGCTAGTACAAGTTAATATGGAAATAGAGCAGAATCCGAAGCCTATTTTCATAAGCGATACACTAACTCTCTTGAAAAGAAGGAGCTTATATTGCTTATCAAAGAATATATAGACGTGTTCGCATGGAGCTATGAAGATATGCCCGGGCTTGATCCTCAAATTGCCATGCATCGGTTGAATATTAGAGAAGACGCCAAGCCAGTTAAATAATAGTAAAGGCATTTTCGACCAGAATTAATGGAGGCGATAGTTGCTGAAGTTAACAAGCTCATAACATCAGGATTTATTTGTGAAGAACAACATCCTGATTGTGTGGTAAATATAGTGCCGGTTCATAAGAAGAACAGTAAGATCCAGATATGCATCTAATTTCGAGATCTAAATGTTGTGCCTTAAGGATGAGATTCCACTCCAGATTCTGATGTAATGATTGACAACACCTACGGTTACGAGAGGATGTCCTTTATGGATGGCTTCTCAGGCTACAATCAGATCAAAATGCATCCAGACGATGAAAAGCACACGGCTTTCAGAGTATACTGTTATACGGTAATGCCCTTTGGGCTGAAGAACACTAGTGCCACCTACCAACGTGCGATGAGCATAATATTCAAAGAACATCTGTGCAAAACCGTGGAATGTTACGTCGATGATTTGGCGGTCAAGAGCAAAAACAAAGAAGACCACCTTCAGGATCTGAGAACAGTCTTCGATCTTATGTGAAGATATCACTTGAAGATGAATCCCGCTAAGTCCTTCATGGGGGTGTCCAGTGGGAAATTCCTTGGGTTTATAGTTACTTCAGAAGGAATTTTCCTTGATCCCGAGAAGGTTAAAGAAATCAAAGAAATGCCACCTCCCCACAACCTTAAAGAATTGAGGGGGTTACAAGGAAAATTAGTTTATATTTGGAGCTTTATCTCTAATCTATCGGGACGATGCCAGTCGTTCTCCAGACTTATGAAAAAGGAGATTTCTTTTGTATGGGACGAGGCATGTCAACAGGCGTTTGATGACCTTAAAGAATACCTTACGAAACCTCCCGTCCTCATGGCACCTGTCCCTGGAAGACTTTTCCTTATATATGTCAGGGCCATGGATAATGCATTAGGAGCATTGCTCGCTCAATATAATGAGCACGGTCATGAACATGCCCTTTATTACTTAAGTCGGACAATGGTCGAAGCCGAGCATTGATATACCCCGGTTGAAAAAGAATGTTTAGCCCTAGTGTTTGCCGTCTAGAAAATGCGACACTATCTTTCAGGGCAACTAATTCCTGTCATATCATGGGTCAATCCCTTGAAAATCCTGATGACAAAATTAGGATCTTTAAATGGTCGATTGGCAAAATGGGCATTACTGCTATCGCCATACGACATCCACTTTGTTCCTCAAAAAGCTATGAAGGGACAAGCGATCGCCGATTTCCTGACAGACCATCCGATACGGTCCAACTCTAAATCATCAGCAGATATCTCTAAACAGACATCAGAAGTCAACGCAATTAGCAAATATTAACCATGGCAGATGTTCTTTGATGGTGCTGCCAAACGATCTGCTGCTGGAGTGGGGGTTGTACTGATCTCCCCATATAAACACATACTGCCTAACGGTTACTCATTAACAGAACCGTGCACAAATAATGTGGTAGAATATAATGCACTCATTATTGGTTTAAAAATGGCTCTGCAACTGGGGGTGAACTATCTAGAGGCATATGGAGACTCTAAGCTTATCGTCAATCAGATGACAGGCGAATATGAAGTCAGACACGAAGCCCTCATCGCTTACCACCAACTAGCCATTGAGTTAGCTGGATATTTTGAACAATTTTACATCTATCTTATATCTCGAAACGAGAACGTTTATGCGGACGCTCTTGCTGCATTAGCCGCAACATTGGCAATCCCGCCAGGCGCAGCTAAAGGTATAACTATTGGGAGTAGAGAACTTCTCTATCCAGATATAGTTTTCCAAAACAGGCAAGTATGTCAAACAAGCTTAACTCTGGGACCCCGTGATTAGCGATTTTTGTTTATGGATTACGCCTTGTACAGGATGTTGCCAGAGGATCCAAAGGATGTTGCCAGAGGATCCAAAAGAAGCCGCCTCAATAAAAAGGAAGGCCCAAAAATTTTATTATGATCCTATACTTCAGACTTTATATAGAAAATCAACTGATGGTCTCCTACTGCATTGCATTTCAAGAGCAGAAGCCGATGAAGTGCTGAAAGAAATACATGATGGAGTGTGTGGAGCTCATCAGCCCGGTCCAAAGCTCGGGGACCACATAAGAAGGTTAGGATACTACTGGCCGAAGATGATTATCGATGCAATGGCATACGCAAAACGGTGTCATGCATGCCAAATAAAGAGAGTTTGTTTATTTTATTTTATTTTCTTTTCTTTTTCTTCCTCTTAGTGCATATGTTTGTGGTTTAGTGGCAGTAATATTCAGTTTTATTGAAAGTATTTTAGGCTTGGCGTATTTATTTATAATACGTCGCCGAACGCTACCCGCATCTTGGGTGCGGGGTGTTACAGTTCCAATTAAATAAGCAATATTATGTTGTGTGACTCTAGATATTTTGAACATGATAATAGTCAGGAAGTACATCTATTTACACATATCATGAATAATCTTGTAACGGAGACCAATATAACAAATGAACATGTATACTATATTATTGTTATTTTTGCTTATTTAATTGGAACTGTCAGAAATAGTGTGACACATGTGACACATGATAACATGACAAGTGAATATCAAATATGATGCATGAAACCATGATTATTCATGGAAACATGATAACTAGTTTCTTGTATCTTGATTACGTGACACGAATTATCCTCGTGATACGTATGTATATAGTCCTAAATCTTGATTCTTGAATACTTGTTTCTCATAATGAGGACATGTATACAGGTTGACATGACAAGCCACGTGTTTTTATAAATTCATGTATATCGTGTATCACTAATATGGAAATTGGGTAAACTACATGATGAATAAGAACTATATTGTACAAGAATCTTATTGACCAACTCCTTGATTAAGGTGGTGAGGACTTTACTGACAGCACTGTGTAGTACTGGACCACAATCTGATATATGAGTCACTATATGGATGATGCCGGTTACTTATTTAATTGAACATGATTTGACTTGTAAGCACCTAGCAGTGTGCCATGATTTAACATCATAGATTTGAGATCAGATCTCGGGTATGCATAGGCACATGTACAATACTGGAAACTGGCACAATTTTATCCATTATTCAGTTTCAAACGCTAACATGGGCTAGACTTGTCATTTTTACATGATATTTGTCTATTATTTGCAAATGGCATACGTAATCTTACTCCATTTCATTATTCACATATTTATTACCAACACAATTTATTTACACACTTTTTAATCATCTTGTACTATGATAGTACAAATGTTCCTTTCTTTTGTATTATATGCTGGATTTAATTCCTTGGGTTTTTAAGCCCAGATTACGAAGGCAGAGAAGGGAAAATTGCTCCAACCAATAATCCATACTTCTCTGAGCAGATCGAGCAGTAGTGATTAGCAAAGTATCGCCTGAACGACTTTGTATATCTTTTTTATACTTTCTTTCACTTCGGCACTGCTTTAATCCTTTTCTTTCGACTCTTTTGTGTAAATATTCAGAGCAGTGTACCGTTTTATATAATCAACTCTTATATAAATGAAATCCATTCAATTACATACATGTTATTTGTTCATCTTGATGTGACTATTGGGTTGCATAGTAATAGACAAGTAGCGTTCTCCGTTTTGGGAAACAACTGAAAAATGAGGACGTTACAACTTGCATTGATAGAATACTCAAAGATGAGGAGCATCTCACTTTGAAAATGGACTGCCAATATGATCTTCTTCTTATCCCTTTCTTCTTCTTTTTTTTAATATCTTTATTATTTGTTTCTCTTTTTTTTATTTTCTCTTTTTTCCTTCTTTTTTTTCTCTTCTCTTTTCTTTTTACTATATATTTTGTTTCCTTTTTTTTTTTATGTAAAAAGAGTGTTGGAAAGAGGAGTTGTTTGGATGTTATGTTGTTAGGATAAGATATGATTTAGATTGCATACTATCGTTTAGATTTTTTTTATTGATATAATTACTAAGTAAGATTGGATAGTTAAGTTGTTCGAATAAGATAAAATTAATGACTAAGATTGGGTATTATATTTTAGATTTTTAAAATTAAGAGTGGATATTATCTTTTATTATTTTTCTTAAACGGATATATATATATATATATATATATATATATATATATATATATATATATATATATATATATATATATATATATATATATATATAAATTGGATTTGGGGTTGTTACAGCCCTCAGGATGAATCATTAAGCGTAGGCTTCACCTAAGATTTGATAAAATTGATAAAATTTGTAATTGGCTCTCTACCTGACAATGCTCTCAGAAGTTTTCTTAAAATTTGATAAATCTAGGGGTAGTAGCGGAGTTCACTACAGTACTAGATGACCAATTGTTAGAAAGGAGAATGTTACTTGTGGGTCCAGTAGCTCATTTCTTTTGGTAGAATCAATTTTTCAAACATCACAAGAGATAATTTTCATGTAAAATCTAACCGTTCAAGAAATAAACATGCACCTTCCAAGCTTGCAAGATAATGATCAATTTAACAAATGCAGCAATAATAACAACAACTAAGTTTTTTATCTCAAATATTTAGGACAACCTGCTTAAACAAATAGAGAATCACACTGGATCGATCCTACGAACGATCCTTCTCCTTTCATTGTTATTGAGCAATATGTTTTCATTTAAGTTTCTATTATTTATATCTTTTCGTATCACTACTATCTATATTTTTTTGGTTTTCCTTTTATTCTCTTAACTTGTCCTACATTAATAAGCTCCACTTGTCAAAATGGAACTATTGTATGTCAAAATGGTACTTTTGTATGTCTACATTGCATATGACCAAATCATCGTAGGCGACTTTTTCGCATCTTCTCTTCAATGGTGGCTTCGCCTATTTTAGCACAATATCCTCATTTCTAACATTAACTCTCATGGTGTTTCTGCATATCCAACAAAGTATGTGCATCTCTAGTATACTTATTTTCTGCGAATGATATCTCATTATAGCTCAATATTATGTATCATAACAAAGTTGACGTAATAGAAGTCATATAAAATTTTTATTTCAGTTTTAACGGAATATTATAGTAAAAAAACTCTCGTTATTCTCTTCTATTTCAACCAGCAACCTTAATGATCTATTTAACACATAATAGTCAAATAGCACCACCTAAAGACAAAACAATAATAAGTTATTACGTTGTACCTTCGTAAAAATATCAAAATAGTCCGTGGACTTATAATATTTAGAGAGAAGCTAAATTAGAATACCAAGTCTGAGCATCATTACATTTTATGGTTAAGGTCATCTCGATGACTTAAGTTAGGCTTTACAAAAACATATAAATCGCTTATACAGTTTCACTTTGTTTTTTTATCTTTTTAATCTTCACCTTGTTAGACACTGATTAACAGGTGAGAGTAGGTAAGAACAGGTCGCAACGAGTGGTTGAGGACTTAAGATCAAACTATAATTTGTTTATAATAAATTCTTCTTATTTTTGAGAAATCACAAAAAACACACCGTAAATGTTCCCGTTTTTATTTGTCATTTTTTTAATCATAAAGATTCTAGTTGCATCTTTTTCCAAAAGATTTAGCTGATGAAAACTTGTTATAAAATGATTATTCTCGCTTGCCAACTACCAGCAAACAGTAGTAGGAAGGTTGTCTTTGTCTACTTCATTTTGTCACATGGCCACTCTGTACTTCTGTTTTGTTTTCCAACAAAATCTATGGACAAAATTCTTTTGTCCAAGCAAGACTTGCTGACCCATTTCCAATTTCTATTCATATTATATCGGTCACGTTGTGCACGATGCGCATTTAGTATTGGCTGCATTCGCAACGGCTACACATTAATAAGTAGGGCAATTCTAAGGTACATCGTAATTACTCAAGGGCATATTGTAACAACTCGTAAGATACGAACAGCATTCGGTGATATATTATATACGAATATGCTAAGTTTTAAAAATATAAATATGAGAAATGAGTTACTGTCACATCAACACATATACATATATTTCGAAAAAGAAAAACATGAGTTAATACAAAGATTTATTGAACTAATATAAAAAAAAAATATCTCAATAAGACAACTCAAAATTTTATTGCAATTTATAATCAAATTTAAACATAAGATATGGATATAAATAAACATTATCTTCTTTATTGATGTACTACGAAAGTAAATGAGAAAAAGACTCTTTATATTTTAGAATTGAACTCTATAAAATTCCTTCATTTCCCGTTTTCAAATTTGAAGGTTCTCCCTCATTGATTACTTTCAAATTTGTGTTTGGGCATGCCAAATGAGAATCGTTAAAACGACCTAACAAGTACTATACGAGAAGAAATAATAATAATATATAAGTACGTTATATGTATATATAAGTAAAATATAAAACTGAATGAAATAGTTAAATCATGATAATATCACAAAAAACTAATTCTTTAAAAGAATGTGAAATATGAATTAAACTATATTTATCTTGGAGAGAATAATAAATCAACCACTAGTAGTGAAACATATTTTGAAAGGTGTTGAAATTTAACATGATGATAAAAAGTTATATGAAAATGTAAAATCATGAATGCCTTATAAAATATAAAACTTGAAGAAGTTATAAAACATGAGTTAAATTACACTTATCTTGAGGATGATAATTGTCAACGGGTATATTTATATATAAATGCTATGAATGACGCTATAGCAAATATAAAAAAATAGAAATAAGCATGCATATAAAATATGATATGTCGTACTACATCTATTGTGAATTTTTTTGGAATTGTCAGAAGTAGTGTGCCACATATTTTATGAGTATACTGTAAATATCTGGAACCACGATCATGATTCCTGGTATTGAACTAGGAAGTATCACTAAGTACTAATGAAACATGAACTCTAATGAGCTTAAATTCTTAGCGCGCATCCCTATATAATAATGGTAATACAATAATTATCTGAAATCTCCATAATCAGGTTCCTAAGTTCGAGATTAGTTCTCCTAATGGTAACTAAATTACTTTTGCTAGATTACTCATTGTAAAAATATAAGTATCTAAAGAAAAATTAAATAAGCAACTCTTCACACATATTCTTATATATTTTAAAGAAAAATTTATACAACACTCCAAAATGTTTTCTTTTCTTTTAATTATGGCGTTTTATTTAAATTATTATTTTAATTAATTTTGCTTTTTCATTCACCTTTTCTTAGTACTGTTGCAGTGCAGAGAAAGGAAATTTTTTTGTTTTTTTTCTTTTCTTTTTTCCTCTTTCTTTTTCTATGTTCTTTCTGGATCAGTTCTACTGGTATACAGTTAGGTCGGTTTCCTTTGCTTCATTTTGTTGGTTCGGTCGGAACAAGGGATTCAATTGGACTGCAGATACAGAGCAATTGCAATGGACGCAAAGAATTTGAGAAGGTATAATGGTCACGAAACAATAACTGTATCCAAAACATGCTATCAATATAATTTTTTTTTTTTTTTTTTTTTTTTTGTGAAAAGTCAAATCTTTAGCCTTGTGATGAATGAGAAGCAATTTCAATTCCTCCCAAAACCAATAGTAACTAATTGGTGACTTTGAGTAAGATGTCCTTAAACAAATCAAAAAGAAAAGAGTAGAGAAGACTTCAACAATTACCAATATATGTAAGGAAGTTTAAAATCACATGGTAACAGAAAATGAGAACACTTAGGACAGAAGATAAAGATTGAACAAACATTAAAATACATTTAGGCCATTCTTGGACTAGCTTTATTTCAATGAGACAGAAGCCCCGTGAATGCATAGGATACTCAATAAGATGCCCCCCATGAAGTCACCTATAGGGTTAATCAAACCCCTTTTACCAATACAAGTAAAAACAGTTAAAAACAACACTTCTTTTTAGAGTCAAAAAGATTCATCGGATACTACCTTGGACATATGGTGTTTTTTTTTCCAAATATAACAGAGAAAAGTTCTTTTTATTCTTGATAAAGGAAAAATATAGAAGAATCATAAAATAATAATAAAGCATTTGTTTTTTAAAAGACGATTTGGATCGCGATATTCCCCTTTTCTCTTCTTTTCTTTTCCCTATTTTTTTTTTTCTCTTTTTTTCCCTTTTCTGTTCAAGAATGAACAGAGTTTTTTTGCCCCCTTATTTTTGATTGCCGAACATGAGAGAGACAATAGTTTTTTTTTATTTATATATCTTTTATAAATATTAGATAAGATTAGTTAAAATTTAGATTTTTTTTCAATCTGATTCAATCTTAATAGATTTTGTTATCATCTATATTAGTTAAAATTTTTGATAAACTCAATTTGTTAAAGAATCTTTAAAGATATATCATAACCACCTAATTTCAATAATAATGCTACTTCATCAATTATAAGATAAATAATTAAAAAAATTAAATATTGATTGGGGAGTTACACATATCCCTAGTTGGTTATAATTACAACTATTACACACACACATACTTTCTTCTTCATTTTAGTTCTAGGGGGGTAGGTTTGGAGACGGCGATAGTAAAGAGGGAAATCGGAGGTGGTGAGGGCCTGTGATGGAAGAAGAGGTTGGTGGGGTTGGGCGACGGGTTGCACAAGGTGGGTGTAAGAAGAGGGTGGTCAAGAGGGCAGGGGGTGGGGGTTAGTTCGAGGTGGAGTGTGATCGGAGGGGTGGGAGGTGGCATGGGTGCGGCATGAGGGGTGGCGGTAGAGAAGAGGGGTTCAGAAGGTGGGAGGATAGGGGTATTGGTGGGGGTAAGGGGCATCTACATGGGGTGATAGGGCCAGGAGGTGGGGACGGTGGCTACGGGAGCTAGAAGTGGCGGAGAGGGATTTGGAGGCGGCGACATAGGGAGAGTTCAGAGGGAGGGGAGGAGTTCTTAGAAGATGGAAGGTATTTTTTGAAAAAAAATAAGCGTATCCTTGAATAAAACTTACTTTTTTTAAAATTCGAAGGGTATACCCTAAAAAGAAAAATCCCCTTGGATATTTGGGGTCTGTTGCTAGAGTTTCCCTTATAGTAGGGTCATTTGGGGTTTGTTCGCAGCATAAATTCTTTACTTTCCTTCAATTGAATTAACTTAAATTACAATGAAAGTGAATAAAAAAAAGAAGAACAAACGAGAGGATTTATAATATATCGCTCTTTTTTACAATAAGATGTGTGATCTGTGTGCCGATGGGATCTATCAAATAGCTCCTTTGGACTATCTGACGTCAATGATTTTCTCTCTTGAAGATGACGGCCGACTTGGATCTTTATCTTCTATGCTCTTCACGAATTCAAGACTCTATGTGTAACTCGAATTCTCTAAAATGCTCAAAAGATTTCCAGAAAAAGATCCCTAAGGCTTCCTCAAAGGGGTATTTATAGTTTTAGGATGATATGAGAGTTTCTATCTAAATAGAATTTATACTAATCAAGGATTCCAATTAAATATCTTAGTTTTGATTTAAATCTCTTGATTTAGAATCCTGATTGTATTCCGCCATATTATTCGTGCACGGTTCTGTTAATAAGTAACTGTTAGGCAGTATGTGTTTATGTGGGGATATCAGCACAACCCCCACTTCAGCAGCAGACCGTCTGACAGCACCATCAAAGAACATCTGCCATGGTTGTTCTTTACTAGTTGTGTTCACCTCTAACGTCTGTTTAGAGTTAGACTAAATTGGATGGTCTGCAACGAAATCGGCGATCGCCTGTCCCTTCATTTCCTTTTGAGGAACGAAGTGTATATCATATGGCGATAGCAATAATGCCCATTTCGCCAATCGGCCATTTAAGGATCCCGGTTTTGTCACCAGGATTTTCAAGGGGTTAACCCGTGAGATGACATGTATCGTTTGCCCTGAAAGATAGTGTCGCATTTTCTGAACAGCGAACACTAGGGCTAAACATTCTTTTTCGATTAGGGTATACCGACGCTCAGCCCCGATCATTGTTCTGCTTAAGTAATAAAGGGCGTGTTCATGGCCGTGCTCATTATATTGAGCAAGTAATGCTCCTAAAGCATCATCCATGGCCGTTACATATATAAGGAATGGCTGCCCAGGGACTGGTGCCATAAGAACAGGAGGTTTGGTGAGATATTCTTTGAGGTCGTCAAATGCCTGTTGACATGCCTCATCCCATACAAAAAAAAACCCCTATTTCATGAGTCTGGAGAATGGTTGGCATCGCCCTGATAGGTTAGAGATAAAGCGTCTGATATAGGCGAGCTTTCCTTATAACCCCCTTAACTCTTTAAAATTACCGGGAGGCGGCATCTCGTTGCTCGCTTTTACTTTCTCAGGATCAAGGAAATTTCCCTTTGAGGTGACTACGAATCCAAGGAATTTCCCGCTGGACACCCCCATGAAAGACTTAGCGGGATTCATCTTCAAGTGATGTTTCCACATAAAATCGAAGACTGTCCTTAAGTCATGCAGATGATCTTTTTTGTTCTTGCTTTTGACTGCTAAGTCATCCACATAGCACTCCACCGTTTTGCGCATGTGTTCTTTGAATATGATGCTCATTGCACGTTGGTAAGTGGCACCGGTGTTCTTCAATCCGAAAGGCATTACCGTATAACAATATACCCCCAGCGGCGTTCTGAAAGTTGTATGCTTTTCATCATCCGAGTGCATCTTGATCTGGTTATAGCCTGAGAAGCCATCCATAAAGGACATCCTCTCGTAACCGCAGGTGTTATCAATCATCACATCGGTGATTGGGAATGGAAATTCATCCTTAAAGCATGCAACATTTAGATCGCGAAAGTCGATGCATATCCGGATCTTGCCGTTCTTCTTACGAACTGGCACTATGGTAGCCACCCAATCAGGATGTTGCTCTTCACGGATGAATCCGGATTTTATAAGCTTGTTGACCTCAGCAACTATTGCCTCCATCAACTCCGGTCGAAAACGCCTTTGCTGTTGCTTTACTGGCTTGGCATCTTCTTTAATGTTTAACCGGTGTGTGACAATCTTAGGATCAAGACCGGGCATGTCTTCATAGCTCCATGCGAACACATCTATATACTCATTGATAAGAGATATAAGTTCCTCTTTTCCTAAGGGAGTTAGCGTGTCGCTTATGAAGATGGATTTCGGGTTCTCTTCCGTTCCCATATTAACTTGTACCAATTTATCCTCTATGGGCGGGTCACGCTGTTCAAAGTGGACATCCCAAAGAGTGTCTACGTATTTAGCCCAGGAATCATCTTGAAAGTCGATTGGTTCCTCGTCACTTTCCGGTGCGGCTGAAACCATGTTTACTGTTAAAGATTGAAACCAGGCGCCGGTACTTAAATCCGAATCGTGGTCGAGTGATGTAAGTCCTCATTGGCCAAAGAGCTTTATTCATATTTGTGTGGTGATGAGGGAGGAGTAGATACATAGCCCAACCCCCTGCGAGTCTTTTGATAATAGTCTGGGCTCTTTCCTCTCGGTCTAAACGAGGGTATGAGATTTCGTCGCCCTTTCCCAAAGTTTAATCCCAGTTTCTGGGTAAAATTATAACCCATCTTTTCCATCATTTGTCTAGATTTCTGTTCATACAAGTGAAATTGAGGTGATGTTTGTTCATCCCTTTCGCTGCTTTGTCTTTGTCAAGGTGACGTAATTGCTTTGCTGAACATGATCGGCTTTTGGGACCCCTGTCGAGGAGGCACTTCAAAGAAGTGACATTGTCCCTTAGTTATTTTTGATTGAGAGAGGAGGGACGACTTAAGTGGCAAATGGTATGCCGCCAGAACTTCAAGTTCGGATAGGCCATCCACTTCGGTGGAAGTATAAGAGGGCTCAGACTCTATAGCTACAGCAGGCTCGTAGACTAACTTTATATTTTCATTGATATTAATCCACTCATCCTCTACTACATCAGCTACATTGTTATCAAAATTCAAATTAAAATCTCTGTGAGGATTGATTTCATAATCACCCCATCGTTCTCTTCGGGAGCTCGTACTCTGTATCCGCCTCGTTGCCGCTTTCGTCAAACTCTTGAGGCTTGTTGAGATTGTTGTCGGAGACTTCGTGGACTGGCTTATATAGCATAGCATCTGTGAAGTAGTTTTCCAGCACTTTAAATGGTTGCTTATCTGCAACTAGTGTCTGGACTTCTCCTTATTCATCACAGTATTTCATACACTAGTGGAGAGTCAACGGGACTATCATATAGGCGTGGATCCAAGGCCATCCCAGTAAAATGCTGTAGGAAGTGTCTGCATCAATGACGTAGCATGTGACCTCCGTCCTCAAATCCCCGATTTGACATCGGAGTTTGATCTTTCCAAGGGGACAGCTATCACTGGCATTAAACCCATATATTGTAGTATTAGTTGGTGTCAGGCGATGGGGAGAAATCCCCAATAGCTGCATCAACCTTTTGGGAATGACGCTTAGTGCAGACCCTGGATCAATCTAGATGCGATCCACCTTCGTAGATCTGACATATCCGGTGAAATATAAAGGCCGTTGTGCTTTATATTTCTTACCTGCATATCCTCTAGAGAGAAAGTAATCCGTGGGACCTGCCTCCTTACTTGATGACAGCGGGGGCATGAGTCCTATTCTTGGTCAGCTGGCTCGACAATCTGAGCTAGGAATGACTCAGAGTCTGCCAAGGCCTCTCTCAACGCCTCGCGAGTTGATTTCGATAATCGTAACAACTCGTAAAGTGTGACTCGAGCTGGGTTATTTGCAACTGAGCTATTATGTCAACTTTGAAGGTCGCGTCCTTGACTCCTTCATCTTTTCTATGATTTTTCTGGAAACGAAGCACTTTCTGCTTTGCAGGCTTTGCGAGTTCTCCGTATATACCGTTCGGGTCTACTCTGGTGTAGTCCTTAAGATATGTTTTACCCGATCGAGTGCCGGAAGGGCCTGCCTCATCCTGATGAGTGGCCATGATTCGGGCTCTCCTTCAGAGTCTGAAATGCCCCTGCAATTATATATTTATCTTTTATTTTCTCGGAAATAGTATTGCTAGTCCGCTTTTTCTTTTGTCCCCCTGCAGTAGTCCACTGTTCATCCTGTAGTAAATCAGGGTGGACCTACATAACTTCCCCTTGGAGTTGTTACGGGGACAAGTCCTTCTTGTGACTTTTTATGCTGGTCATGGTTTTTCGTAACCAGCTTCCCTGTTGGTATTGGGGTCACCCCTGTGGGGAACTCATGGATTCCAACTACTAGGGTTGCCATATTGGCAGTGACTTTCTTTTGTTCTTCTTTAAGCGTCAGAACTCCAGCTTCTATTAGTGCTTGGATTCTGTTCTTCAAAGGGTAATAATCCCTGGTAGGGTGTCCAACATTCCTATGGTAAAAATAATAGTTGGGGTCGTTGGTTTTACCAGCATCCTCCGGTTTTCTATTCTCCGGGAGTTTCAACATTTCCTTCCTAAGGAGTAGATGAAAAAGTGTAGGCGTTTGCTCTGCCTTGAAGGTAAGGTCCTCTCTTGCTGGGCCTATTTTGTCTCGCGCTCTTTTGATTTTGGGGCTTTGGGTTTAGAGGATTTGTCTTCTGTGGAGCTGCCTTTGACGCTATCGCCGCTTTCCCTTTATTCTTATTATTATTTTGGGTATACGGCTTATTATTTCCAGTATTTCTTGATCCACGAGACTCCTCAACTCGACAGATCAAGTCCTAGGCTTGCTCTCCTTGTTTGAGCAAATCCCTCTATGTCTTAAACTCTACGGTCCCCATTTTTAGGAGCACGTTAGTCTTAAGATTATGTCGACATGTCTCTACCAGAGTTTCCTGGACCATTCCGTATTTGCAATGCATAGACTTCTCCTGGAACCTTTCTATGAAGTGTTTTACTATTTCTTGTTCCCCTTGTTTAGTTGCAAGGAGGGAATGAACCGTAATTTCGGTATCATCCTCAAAGAAACGTGCGAGAAATAATTTCTCAACATCAAACCAGATATTAATAGTACCTGAGGGCAGCTGCATAAACCAAGTGAAGGCAGGCTCTCGCAAGGTACTTGCGAATACCTTGGTCATTACTGGGTCATTGCCCATTAAATGCCCTGCTTGGGACAAGAAGTAGTAAATATGTTGACTGGAAGATCCTTTCCCATCATACGACTCTAATTTGAGCGGTTTGTATTTTTCAGGGTATGGTGCCAAATCCCATTCAGGCGGATCTGGTCTTGAGACCCCTGATTCTTTCAACTCCTTTTTGTGCATTAGTGCTTCGAGTTGACTTTGTAATTTCTCTATTTTCTCTTCATGTGGATCATGAAAAGAATACTTATCCTCATCCTCATGCGTCAAGTGGGCTTTTTCTTCTTTTTCTTCTTCGTTCATTTTATTGAATGGAGTTTCTTTTCCCTTCTTGACGTTATCCTCGACGATTTTCTAGGTATTCTCGACCACTTTTGAGAGCATCATTTTAAGATCCTCGATTGTCTTTTGTTGCTCCCGAATCATTTGTTCTTGGGCTTCAAATATTTGGTCAATATCCTCAAACCTATTCATCATATATGATGCTGACTTCAATTTAGATTATGTCGAATAACGAGGAGAGGCTATGGCCGAATTATTACTATCGTCATCATAAGAATCTTTCATGAGTTTCTTATAATTTCGGACTGGAATAGCGCCTGATTTAAGTCGGGTAAAGTGATGAGGTTCTTCATCACTTGATTCTGAGTTATCATCTCTTTCTATGATTTTCTTACCCTTGCCGACCATGTTAGAAATTACAACTCTCCATTCTTTTCGGGGAGTAGCCTTTGTTTTCTTAGCAGGGTTTTTGTTCGACTTATTTAATCGGTCAAACACCGATACCCTGTTCTTGCTGCAACAATAATTATCGATTACAGCGGATACCGCTGTCATAAGCTGCTGGCAGTGACAAGTCGGTTCAGATTGAACTTGTTCTATATTTCTCTTCTTGGTCAAATACTCCCTGAGGTCAGTGACTTTAGTCATGGAATTGTGGGACCCATTCAACTGTTGAGAGGGTCCAGGAGCCCACTGAAACTTCTTGAGATTACTGGAGTTCAGTTCTGGTTCATTAGTGTGACGATCAGCCCTGATTTTGTATTCGGGTTTATCTACGCAGAGCTGAGAGATAGCTTTGCATTTTAGAACGCGGAGCTAAGAATTAGCTTCGCATTTTGTGTCGCGGGGCTAAGAAATAGCTCCGTGTTTTACTATGCTAGCCTCACGTTTTACGCTGGCTTGACGTTCCTGCAGAAGTTTATCTTCTGAAATTTTAGCCCCGCGTGGAAGAAAATTCTTACATGCTGACTTACTCTTGCAATTAATGCAAGTCACAACTTCACATTTAGCGCGATTTTTGCGATTAATAACAATTTGCCAATCATCTTCACGATTTACGCGGAGCTGAGGAATCTTGCGTTTATCGCAAGTACTACTGGCTTCGCTTTTATCGCTAAGCTCAGTATTAGCCTCGCGCGGAGAATCGCACGCTGGCTGTAAGGAAATTTAATCCTCGCGTTTATCGCGAGTGTCAAAAACCTTGCGCTTATCGCAAGTAGTACTGGTTTCGCGTTTATCGCTAAGTCTAGTAATAGTCTCGCGTGGAGAATCACACGCTGGCTTTAAGGAAATTTTATCCTCGCGTTTATCGCGAGTGTCAAAAATCTTGTGTTTATCGCAAGTTGAACTGGTTTCGCGTTTATCGCTAAGTCCAGTAATATCCTCGCATGGAGAATCACACGCTGGCTTGTTCTTGCAATTAACGCAAGTTGCAGCTTCGTGTTTAACGCGATACTGATTGGTCTTACGATTAATGCGAGCCAGTTTGCAAGGGACCATAGCCTCGCGTTTTATGAAGTTAGCATCGCGTTCAAGGCGGGCTTTGAGGGCCTTTCGCCTAGCTCTCCGATTTCTATTCCGGAGTTGGGTTCTGGTCAATCCAGTTCCCATGCCTTCTTTGGCAGTAGAGAGGCTATCCTCTGCTAGAGTTTCCTGCCCAAACAACGGCTCTATGGCCGCGGTCTCCAAGGATTCCCGTTCATCGGTGGATACATTTTTACCCATTCCTCGGGTATTGGAGCGCACGCGAAGATAGTGTTGCGTTTCATTCAGGTTACCTGATTCAGAGGAGAGATACTCCTCATATTTCTGTTGGTCGATTTTTATGACCAACATATCTACGTCGGATCCGATCCTATCGACGTCAGATTGCACCATGATCTCTTCATTGGTGAAAGAGACGTCTCCCACTGTGGTCGCCAGTTTGTTCGCAGCAGAAATTCTTTGTTTTCCTTCCATTGAAATAACTTAAATTACAACGAAAGTGAGCAAGAAAAAGAAGAACAATCGAGAAGATTTATAATCTATCGCTCTATTTTACAATAAGATGTAATCGAGAAGATTTATAATCTATCGCTCTATTTTACAATAAGATGTGGGATCTGTGTAGCGATGGGATCTATCAAGTAGCTCCTTTGGACTATCTGACGTCGACGATCTTCTCTCTTGAAGATGACGGCCGACATGGATCTTGATCTTCTCTGCTCTTCGCGAATTCAAGGCTCTATGCGTAACTCGAATTCTCTAAGATGCTCGAAAGATTTCCAGAAAAATCCCTAGGGCTTCTTCAAAGGGGTATTTATAGCCTTAGGATGATATGAGAGTTTCTATTTAAATAGAATTTGTACTCATCAAAGATTCCAATTAAATATCTTAGTTTTGAGTTAAATATCTTGATTTAGAGTCTTGATCGGACTTAATTTGGGTATTTGGATAAGCCCAAATCATAATCTCAATCAATTTTGAGATTCTGGTTATCTGCTCAAGCGGAGCTAATTGCATCAAAACGCGGAGCTAAGAAATCAGAACGCAGAGCTATTGAATAGCTCCGCGTTTTACTCAAACGCGAGGCTAAAATAACCAAACACGGAGCTACGGAGTTAGCTCCGCGTTCTGTTGTGGAAAATTTTTTTACTTAGAAATTTTCACTGCCAACAGGATTAACCATATTCAACGGCTTAACCTATCCCCATTTGTAATAATTAGGTTATTAGGAGGAATTTCTCACAATACCCAATATTTTCCTTTTGTATTTTTAGAATACAGGTTACTAACAAATTTTATATATGGGTATTAATATCTCATAAATTATTATTAGAATATTAATTCTGATAGGCAGTTTATAATTGTTCTTCTCTTAAATATTTCAACTAAAGTATTATCTAATCTTATTAAGAATTACCTGTCACATCAAATTTACTTAACTATGCCCCTACTAAACTAATCAAGTTAAGTTTTATCATGCGTTCAAAATATTTTTCTTTTGCGCCATCTTTCTTTTCTCTTTGACTAATCCAAATTGCAGAAACTCGAAGAGGACAATAACTTTCATTAGCGACTTAAATGAATCCGTTTATGATTACAATTAGCAAGAATATTTGTAATGACAACTAATATATCACAATAATCTATCAATAATAAAATGTTCAAAATTCAAAAAACAAATCCCAATGCACCGTTAAAGCTGTTATTTTTGGTCGATCAGAGGAGAAATTTGTTGGATTCCTCTGGATAATCATAAGGTTCTAAATTTCATGTTATGATTAGGTTTAGTTAACAAGTCAATTTGAGACTGTTAAGAAACAATCACTATAATATTGGTACTAATATCTAAATAAAGATTGTGTAGGGACTAGTATCCAAACATTAGATTCGTCATGGACATCTATCCTAAAAACCGTTTTATTTTCTGTCTCATAGCACCTTTCACGTTTCTTAGTCACATGATACAACCTTATATCAACTCATAAGCCATTTGTGTATGGCTCGATGTACAACTTGGTTTTGGCGAGTTGAACTCAAACTTGGACTAGGTCATTTTTGCTTATGTACAATTTGATAAGCTCGAGATAGGCGTAATGGTCCAAATCGTTACATTTTCATTTCAGGTTTTTCTGTATTAACCACATCGATTCAGGATGTTCAACACCTGTAACGAGATGATATCAGTTTATTCGAACTTCATTACAATGACTTTAATTCTTAAACCCTTGTATCGGTTTATTTTGTATCATCCGTATTAATTCAGAAGCTCGGATACCAACATGAGCAAATATTGAGTAAATTGAGTCATATATTTTAATATAGTCCTCAATTTCAAATTCCGCAGAGCAGAAACCTCTTGTCTTATTATTTTAGATTTTTCTATATTTTTTCTAGAAATATTCCATATCGGTCGATTTTTGGACAAGTACCAAATTAAAATAATCAAATTAAATTAATAATTCCAATTTTACTTTCCTACTAACTCCAAATTTATCTCGAGAATCAAGAAAACATCCTTGACCAAATTTCAATAGGAATTGACTCAATGATAAACTTGTAATTAAGATGAAATTTAAGGGTTTTAACATAGCATAATACTTACTTTCCACCGGCTGTTTTGACCTCTGCAATAAATTCAAAAATTCTAAAAAACATTAAGCTTCTTTCTCTCGTTCCCCTATTCATTTTCTCTTCAGACCTCAAACCCTAATTCTCTTTATTTTTTTCTAAAATAAATATTTAAATATTCAGCTTGAGAGTAGTTTGAAAATCCCTTAAATTGCTCTTGGAGCGTTGTTTTTGAGTTTAACATTTTCAAATCAACTCTAAACTTCTCCACCAATATGGAAAAACCTTCTACAACACTTGTCATTGTTCTCCTAGAGTGATTCTTAGAGAATTTCTCCATTTTTAAGAAGCAATCATATCAATATCAATTTATTTCTGATTCGGGTTCAACTAGAGCCAAGAATGCACTCTCAAACCTTTCAAACTTACAATTTCTTGATGTAGTTTATTTCATGTGATCTCAGATATATTGTTAATTAAATTTTATGATTATGAATATTAAAACTTGCATGAAACTTGAGTTTCATTGTCCGTATTACCCCATGCATGTTATACATGCACAAAATATATCGCTGTGCAGACATAAGCAATAGTCCATCTTAAAACTGCCATAACTGTTGCATCTTAACTCCGATTGATTTTACTCCCGTGCCATTTATCTATCCAAAAATAGCATGGAATTTCTACCATAGCTGCTGTACTGCGACAATAGATCCATGATGAATTGACCATAACTTTTATTCTAGAATTCTGATTGAGCTTTTTCAAGTTTTATTAGATAACTAATTAAATTATCTTCAACTATCCATAATCGTATTTTCTAATTTAATTTTTATCCTGGTAAAATCAAATTTAGAATTTCCCTTATTTTTGTACCAGGTCCATAGCAACAAGTCCATGGTAAATAAATCATAATTTTTAATCTAGAACTCCAATTAATTTCATTTAAGATTCCTCGAAAAGATGATTTAATTCTCTATGATTGTACAAAATGTTTCTTGATGAGTGCCATATGTTGCATATTTATAGCCTCCAATTTATATATTTTTGTAGTTAAATAATACTACTCGGATATTTTTAGTAAGCTTTTCAGGTAATTCTATTCCTACTTGGAGATGATACAAAATCATAGCCGGATTAGGAAACCAAGCCCAGAAAAGAGTTAAAAGTGAGCAAAACTACAAGACAGTGATGCTACAAAGAGTCAAAATCTAATACAATCATCAAAATCAAAAGAACAAGGCAAGAGACTTATGCAGGAGAAAAACCAGAAGAATAACTTAGAGTTTTGCAACTATTTGGCTGGATTAGCTACCAATTGGCGGCAAAGTGGGCCCCACTATGGGTGAAAATTCTACGGGGCTTCGATGTAATTTTGTAGTTTTTCACTTGTATTCAAATTAGAGTTTAATTTTTCAAAGCCTATATATTGGCCATATCCTTATAATTTAGGGTTATTATAGAGAAAATAGGATATAGTTTTGTACTCGAATTTTTAATTAATAAAATTAGGTTTTGTTGAAGGGGTAACGGCTGCCATACTGACTCTAGAGGTATTCCTTACTATTCTTCAATTTTTCTTAACTAATTCTCTTTTAATTGCTTTCTAGTTTAGATTTATATTGCTTTTTAGAATAGATTTCATTGCTTTCATGAATAAAAATAGGATTTTTCTTATTAGAATTATGAGTAACTAATTTGCTTTAGCCCTATGATATAGATAAAGTTAGTTTAATAGATCTAACATGGATTTATCTCATCTTCTTCCTAAAAAGAAATAAAGTCATGATTTTTCTATAAATAAATAAAAGATAGATTTCATAAATCATAATTCTTTGATAGATTATGCTTAAATCATATTTTGATAATTTATACTTAGATGAGATTTGGAATTCATACTTTATTTTTATTTATAGAACTATTAACAATGTTTTCCTATAAATAAATTGGATAGAATAAACTTGTAAATTTAATTTATTTGATAGGTTATACTTAAATTTGGTTTTTTGATAGCTTATGCTTAGATTAGGTTTTGAAGTTTAATTTTTTGCTTTTGTTTATAACATTATCTACTAGATATAATTTATTTTTAAGAAAGATATTATTTTTGATGATCTATACTTACACATCACTTGATAGGTCATACTTAGAGGCATTTAATTAAAATCAAATTAAAAATATCACTTTTTTAATGTGTTACTTGATCGTGCATAATTAAAAAGTTAAGAAGAAAGAGATAATTCATTATTAGACTATTATTCTAATGGATTTGAAATCCTAAGCTAATGTTTAGAACTTAAAATCAATTTTCTCAATTTAGAAACTTATAGTTAACTTGATAGAACTGAAGAATTAGTGAGAATTACAAAATACTTTAGATCTCTGTGGGACGACCTGTATAGTGCTACACCGATACTGTGCGCTTGCAGTAGAATTATCACATTATTTCTCTTTGATTTTATTTTGTGCTAGTCAAATAAGACTTGAAATTTGACATGTCTACTGAGTTTGCAGCAACATAGGCATGTATGTTATATCCGTGAATGTATCTCTCGATTTATAATATGATATCCATGTATACATATTCAATCACTTTTGTTATTACCTGTTGATTGTGAATTTTGCCCATGTCTAGGCATACAGGCCATATTCATGTATATACTAATTGACTCAAAGCATGACATACATGAATACATGTTTATATATACATGTTATTAGTTGTACATGTTATTATTGCTTGGAAATATAAACTCGTGCACGTAAACATATTTTATAATTCTTGTGCTTGCTAGTATCACTCTTGTCCTTATCACTATCGTTGTGCGTATCGTTTTATATTCTTAGCTATTGATATATGTACCCTATTACATATTTACACCTTGATACTTAATATATACTATGTTACGTGTATGGGGAAAATAGATGGTGGAATAGAACACATATTGTGGAAGTTTGCATGTTTATTTATGTTGTGCCAAGCAGTGCAGAATCCGATTAATATATGATTCATTTTGGGATCGTGATGCTAGGCATGCACAGTACACTTCTAGAACATGTGAATACTCCCATCATTTAGTTCCAAAATTAATAAAAGAAAATATACATCATACGCTTCATGATTCAGATTATGTTTTGCATACCTTATATCTCAAGATTCATATGCATGACCATGTTATATCGTACATATCATATACTTTATAATTCATGTTATATTATGCTTACCATGTATTCTATGAGCCATGCGCATACACCTCTTACATTGTCTCCTTCTAGTATGCCACACATTATCCTTTTAAATGGTTTCTATAGTATTGTGCAAGCTTGAGTTTATATTTTTGTTTGGGTTCTGACCTCTAGGGTTATCACACCTGAGGTTTGGTAGTCTTGATTGCAGTGTTCTAGAAGGAGGAATTACTGCTCGAGGATCTACAGTTTCAGAAGTAGGCCAAGTGCCTGTAGCTAGCTTCTCATAGGATCCTTATTTTTTTTTTTTATCATTTTGGTCTTTATGTGCGCATGTATCTTACTTTCTATATCAGTTCATAATATTCGAACACTATTGTATATGCTCAGTACTTATATTGCTCTATTATGATACTGTACTTGAATCTACATGAACAATCTTTCTGATGTACATATTGCTTATTTTTTATATATCTGTTTTTGGATATTGCTATATTCATTCTTGTGACATTGTGGTAGATAGATTCAGATGTGTGAGATGTATTTCATATTTATGTATTTCTATGTCTCTTGCCTGTTACTGTATTTGTATTTGTATTGTGCACTTCGCTGACACCCTACCCCTTTATTGGGACACATTCTCAGACCCACCTGTGTATTTTGGGGGTGTCACATTTGTAGAAACTAAAAATTGATAAGTGAAAATCATGATGAAGTTATGGTTGAAAAACAAGTCAAAGCGGTGATCCAAATAGAACGAATTTCAAAGAAGGTTTTGCAACATCAAAATTAAGGCCAGATTCCATATGAATCAAGTTTATGCTGGGAATTATATGAGAAAGAAGTTATAGATATCTCAGTTCTCTTTCCAAATGTACAAGAATAAACTAAATTGGAGTTCGAAATTCAAAGATAAGGTCGATTTTGAAGTCTAGTCATGTAGAACATCATCTAAGCATCAACTTTAAATTGACTTTTGACTTCTATCATAATCATTTATTTCCAATCATCTAGAACATCAAGTAATAGCTTAGTTTCTTGCACTAAACATTTTATATGATGGAGCTACTAGTAGCCTAGAATAGTGGGATAGAGGGTCCTTGAGACTTCGAGGCTGAATTTTAGTTTCAAAAGAAGCTGCAAAAATGCAGGTCTGTGATCCGTATTTATCTTCTGAGATGAGAATGTAAGGTCTACATCTGTACTAAAAACCCGAGCTCGAGGTCCTTGTTTTGCTTCTTGAAAGTGATGATCTGCATTTTGCTTCTGAAACGTGGATGTATGATCCGCGTTTTAAATCATAGAAAAAATTCTGGTTGGTGAATAGTACTTCTTGTAAGAAATGTGAATGAACATATCTGTGTCTTAATTCAGCTTCTAGTTTGGACGATCACTTCACTTTTTGGTCTCCAAATGCAAACTGGAGTTTTGCATGATTCTTCAATAGCTGGTTTCTCTTACATGGCCCTTCCAAGAGCGCGGGCCTCACTTCTTCTCAAGTTCCTCTTCATAGTGCGAGTGAGAGGAATTTTATCTCCTTCAAGATTATCTTCCTGTAGGTCAAAATGGTTGTTTTCTCTTATTGTTGTAGGGATTCCAATCCATCTCCTTGAGATCAACAAGGGTCTTAGGTGAAACAGACCCTGAGCTTTGTGCTTATTAAGAAGTTTAACATTCTTTGAGGCCAATCAGGTCATGAGAGTTTGGCGAATTACCCTGGACTGTAGTTTTTTTAGCCTCAATAGAGGCTAAGTTGTTGAAATTTTGGGGTATCTCCGTAGAGATTTTGGGCTTACAACACGAGTAAGAGAGGAACTCTTCATACTTCTCTTCGTGAAATTCGATGACAAGTGATTCGACTATAATGCCAACTGGGATCTTATCAGATTGATCCATGACTGTATCATTAGAGATGATAGGACTCTTCAACAGTGTCACCAATATTCTATTAGCCATAAAATTTAATTTTATTGAAACTTTGGAAAGGAAGTTACAATAAGAACTGTTATCCATTTATAGAAGATGAGCAATATAATTTCCTCTTTCTTTAATTTGGGAGTCCTATTCATTATGGAGGATGATCTTGCTTTCTGTTGACAAACCAAACATGAGCGCTTGAGTTGACAGCTGTTGGAAAGCTTGGATAGGAAGATTTTTTTTTTGGATTCTAGTTTCTTAGCATAAGTACTCAAATGGAGATATTCCAACCCCTTCTTCAGCCTAAAACTAGACTAATTATAAAGGTTATGAGGCTCTTGAATTGGTATAACTGTCCAATTAAAAGTCTCTTAAAAGATGATTAATTTTCTATTTTAAATCCATTGATTTGTAACTAAAATATTAAATTCTCTGAATTTATAATTGAAATGCAGATCTCAACTTTAGTTCTGCTTTTTTGGCTTTTTGTAACTCATTTTCCATGCATAGACCCGCGTTTAGGTAAAAAGAAGGATAATTTTTATCCTTTAAAGATTTGAAATCAAAACGCATCCCAATCTCTCTGAGGATCCGCATTTCAGGATAAATAATGATGATTTTCATCCTTTCAGGATTTTGAGATCAAAATGCGACTCTGCATTTGAAATATTAAAATGCAGATTAGATCCATGTTTGAGAATAAGGATCATCCTTATGTTTTGATGTCAAAACGTGACCCAAAGAAGCTCGCATTATAGCTTTTTTGTGAAATGTAGATCTCTCTGGCTGAGTATACACATTTTAGCTCAACAATTCATTTTGCTAGTTTAGACTCGCATTTGGGATGAATAAGGATAATCTTTATCTTTTATGATTTTGAGATTAAAACACGACCCAAGGGGGTTCATATTTTGTTTGCATTTAGCTCAAAATATGAGCGTTTGTCAAGTGTCCATGGTGTAGCTTTATAGCTTAGAATGCGGATCTCTTTGGTTGAAGATCTGTGTTTTAGCATTTTTAGCCATCTTCATTGCCTCAGGGAGTCGCGTTTGCTTGTATTTTGAGAGATTTTTAATCTCTTGATATTATAGAGGCAAAATGGGACCTTAAAAGTCCTGCATTTTGGTTCTACAACTTCTCAAAGTTAACTTTTTTGTGTATCTGAAATGCGACTTGCCCTTTTTTGGTCTTTGTTTTTGTTTATGTTGATACAGTAGAGAATTGATTAAATAATTCTAGCACAATGGCAATCTATACAGTTGCACCAAATCATCAATAGCCAGAATGCAATAGGTTTTAGCAATATACGATATCAGATAATCCACCTTAGCCTCGACGAGCTCAAGAAAAATATAAGCTACCATTTCAACCGGCGACCAGCACTTTAAATAATGTCAAAGGAATAAAAACTATTTTTAATGACTCTAATCCTTAAACTCTTTTATCGGTTTATTCCATATCATCCATATCTGCTTAAGAGCCAATATATTGATAAAAGTGGATACTGATTAAATTGAGTTAAATCTTTCAATATAATTTTTAATTTTAAATTCAATAGAGCAAGTACCTCTTATCTTATTATTTTAAATTTTTCTATATTTTTCATGAATTATTCTTGATCGGCCGATTTTCGGGCAAATACCCGATTAAATAATCCAAATTAAATAAAGAATTCTAATTTTAACCTCCTTCCAACTTCAAAATTATCTCCAGCGGCCTAGCATTCTTATTTGCTAATTTTGGATCGGAATTGATCTAATAGCAAACTTATAATTAAGATAAAATTTAAGGGTTTTTATCATTGTAGCATGCCTATTTTCTAACAGCAGTTTGACCTATTAAATAAATTTAGAAAAATATGAGATAAATCAAGCTTCTTCCTCTTGTTTTCCTCTTCATTTTCTTTTGAAACTTCCTCTCCAATGTAATATCTTTAAACTTGTGATTTCTTAATGTAATTTCCTCTCATATGATATCAAGTGTATAATTAGCCAATTTCATAGTTTTGAATGCCGAAACTTGCATGTAACATGAGTTTCATTACACATGTCACACCATACATATTATATGTGCATAATTGTATTGTTGTGGAGACTTATATAATAGTCCATCTTAGAACTACTATAATTTTTGCATTTTAACTCTGATTGACCTCATTGCAGTGCCATTAGAAAGAAAATTCACTAGTATGCAATTCATCTAACTATAGTGAATCCTAATTTAGCCATTTACTTAGCCAAAAATAATCTGAAGATGCTTACTTACTGTTGTTTCAGATCAGCAACTTAGCAATAGTAAGTCATGGTAAGATGACTATAACTTTAGCTCTAGAACTCAAATTGAGTTTATTCAAGTTTTATTTGGAAGCTTATTTAATATCTTCAACTACAAATCTTAGGCTCTGAAAAATCTACTACAAGCGCATAGTGTCGGTTGTAATGTAAACAGGTCGTTCCTACAAAGATCTAAGGTGTTTTGACATTCTCGCTAATTCTATTATTCTAACAAACTAACAAAAAATTCTAAGTTGAATCCAAATTATTTAATTAGCCTAGGATATAGAATCCATTAGTTCACAACCAAATAGTACTTCTATTATCTTTTTCTTATCATAAAAATTGATCTTTTAGTTTTAATCTATAGTTAAAGTGTTCTAAGTATGAGCTATTAAGTGGTGTGCAAGTATAACTCATCAAAAATACTACTTTGTATAAAAACAAACTAAATTATTAAATAATTCTATGAAAAAGATGAAGATCAACAATCCCAAAATCTAACTAAGTATAGACTATAAAGAAATTTAATTCAAGTATAACGTAGTAAAATATTAATCTATGAGTTTTTGTATTTTAATCTTTTCATAGAAAACTATATCTTTATTATTTTATTTTAGAAAGAAAATAATAATAAGCAATTACATGGTTGATTCCTAGTTTCATCTATATCCTAGAGCTAAACTAAATTAGTTACTCATGGTTCTAATTTAAAAAAATTCTATTTTTCTATGAAAACGATTAAATATCTAAACTAGAAAGCAATTAAATCTATCTATAAAGTAAATAAAATATCTCTACTTATTAGAAAGAACTTGAAAACAATGACATCACCTCTGGAGTACAGTATGGCGGCCATCACCCCTCGACAAAACCCTAGTCTTTATTAATTAAAAAGAGTACAAAATTACAACTAAAAATCTCTCCCTAATTACAAGAATTCATAGGGCATTTATAACCCAAACACAATCCTACTCCTACTCAAACTCAATGCAAAAAATATAATCCTAATCTAATACAAACAAATCTCAAGATATATAATCTTAATCCAATCCATAGGTATTAGAAACTAATGGTTGAGATTAGATGGCATAAAATGCTAATTTTCAGGTCCAAAATCCAAAATTAAGTTCAGCACATCCATAGCCCATTGGATCAGATTTTCCATTCTATAGTGCTTTAGTAAAATGGCTATAACTTTTGTATTTGAACTCGGATTGAGCTGTTCTTGGACTCTTTTCAAAGATAATTCTAAGATCTACAAATTTTTTGAGTTTAATGTTTACCTTAGTCAAATATGCTCTTGAATTTGCTACTGCTGCACTTGAGTTTCTGTCTTCACCAAGATTGACTTTCTATGCATATATTCTTAACAAATTAGTATCTTCTTCTTCTCTTTCTTGTGAATCCTTTGTTAGTTATAAAAACACACTAAATATACTCAAGACGTAATTATTTATATACAAAAATAGATAAAATATGGGAGAAAAAAATACAAAATATGATACTAATCACACCCGCACACCTATCTTTTACTAGTTCTCGATCAAAACCTAGACTTAAAAAGAAAAAAAAAAATGCTAAATCACTTTTGCAAGAAACACGATTGCACTTAGCACGTGCAACAAGCCTTTAAACCCCTAGGTTACCCTAGTGGACAAGTTATGTCTCGTGAGGGTTTGCAATGAATATACCCACAAAATTCATGAATAAAATAGATTAAGAAGTTAAGAAAAGAAAAATAAGGATAACCAAAATAAAGAAAAATAAAAATTTTATACTAAAGAAAGAAAAATCCTTTTTCTTGTGATATTTTCTTTAATTAATCTCAATAATATACAAACTCAAGAACACATTTAGATTATCAATTTTCAAGTCAACCGTCATATCAAATACACTTATCATTTTAATCAAAAATTTAAATTCTATATTTCAATACCCACTAATAGTAATTCATTGGCTCCTATACATTTACGTGTAAGTGTGATAGTTTACATCGACTTTGGACTCAAACTCTAACTCATGAATCATCTCTTTTCTCTAAATAATTTTTTCTTTTTTTTTTTGTGAATATTTCACCTTTTATGCGAATATTCACGCTTGCTTAGGTGCAAAGTACCCAATTACTCGGATCATACTCTTTTTTTTCTTTTTTCATTTCTAAAGCATTATTGCCTTAAATACCAGGCTCACCTTCTTTTTTTTCTTTTTTTTAGGATTATTGCCTTAAATACCAGGCTCATTCCTATATTTTTTTATTTTTTTAGGATTATTGACTTAAATACCAGGCTCATCCCTTTTTTATTCTTTTCTCTTGTTTAGAGAGAGAATACTACTCAATCGTTATCATTTTTGTCCATAAACTAATAAACTATTGTGAAGTGAGAAATAGATGTATACTTATCTAAAAATTACTATTAGCAGTATTTATTTTTCAAATTTTTATTTTTTTCGTAAAATTTTAAGTGTATTATCTAATCTACTCTCCTATCAAACTTCAAATCTAAATTTATTCTTTTATTTGTAATTGGTTGATTTATTGAAGAAAATATTTTTGTATTTTTTTACTTTTTTTCAAATTTTTTTAGTCACCCTAAAAACTACCCAAAGTATAAAATAAATATATTTAAAAATCTAAAAATAGAAATCTTAGAAAAAGAAAAAAACTAAAGATCCTAGAAAAACAAAAAAAATCTCCTTACCCACTCCCCTACACCTAAACTCGTGTATGCCCTCATACATACCCAAGGGTGGTAAAATAAATATAAAAAACTATTGTACAAATACTATACAAATAACGAGAGTCGTGAAAAGTGAAGATCTCAATATTGTTACCCTATTAACGTATTGAAAGCAGTTATGACCTCTTAATCGCTTCCCACTTTCAAAGTGTGTCCTTTTATATTTTGATATGGATGAACTTAACCTTTTTTCAAATTTTGTATTTAATCTCTCCATCTTATTTTTGGTTATTTTAATTTATTTTTACCCTTCTTTCTTTTATTCAATAGTAAAATTTTAAAGTTGGAATCATACTTTTATTATCCATATTTGACCTACGAGCATTTTATAATAGTAAGTATTTTGGTCTTATCAACATGTAAAATAATATACTCATTTTGATGTGGCTGAATCATGAGCTCGATTTTGGATCGCTCTTTCAAATCATTAGGTACCATGACCTCTTCCTTTTGCAGTTCATTCCAATTTTCTAGTGTTCTGGGCTCATCATGTAAATTTTCCTTAAATTTGTCATCAAAACTCTCAAAAGAAAATGTCATACTAGTGGACTTATCATTAGTCAAGTTATTATGAAGGGATAAAAATTCTTCTACACAAATTTCTTCATAATTTTCAACAAAAGAATCAGAAGATAATATGTCACTAGCAAGCTCATATGAGGCAAATCACCAAGCAAAATTATTTTTCTTTACCACAAGTTTCTTCATAATAATTTTCTTAATGGTCCAAAATAGCTTGATCGTAATGTCGATGTATCGACTCATCACACACAAACTTATTTGACTCATTTTGAATCATATCTACTTCAAAAGATGACTGAAGTGGTTGCTCATTGAAATTAGATATATTCAAATAATTAATTGGTTGATCTTCAAAAAGTTTAGTATGAGAAATCATTTTGAAAAAATCTTCGATATAAAATGTAATTTGAGAGGATGATTTTAGCAAAGTTTCCATACCTTACTCTATTCTACGCGCTCACTCCTCAGTCTTATGATTGTAATTTTCCTTAATTTTCTCAAATGATTGCATGTCACAATCATGAATAAAATTTGATATTTGATATGATGGATTTGATTGTATATTTGATGACATTTGTGAAGTGGTTATAGGTAAATTCGCATGACATGCTTAACTCGCTTCTAATTTTTTTAATCTTTCATCTAACATGTTCAATTGAATATCTTGTTCATGATTGAATTTAGAACATAAAGATGAATAATCTATGAAGAAAAGATCAGATGGAGGACTCTCTTAATACAGCTCTTGTTGTATGTAAAATTAGGATGATTCATCCATTCACAATTGTAATTTTGTGTATAAAAAGCACTCGTAGGTTCATGATATGTAGGAAATTGATCATGATCTAGTCCTAATAAACTTTCTATCCATGGATATTAATGATAATTATGAAATGGATCACGACAATGATGGCATTCAGATACACAAAATTGATTTGTGAAATTTTTTTGGATTTTTTTTTGAAAGGTGGAGAGGGAAAGAGATGGAAAAGAAAAAGAAAAAGTTGAGAATTTTTTTTAATTTTTTTTAGAACCAAAGATCAAAAAAAAAAACATGAAAAAAAGGCAGATCCTTGAAACTTTGGCCGCTAAATAGCGGCCATTGCCGCTGTTTAGCGGCAAAATCAGGGAATTTGACTCCCTATTTTTTGCGGTGATTAGTAGATATTTCTCTGATACCTTTTAGTTTCATGTATTAGTAGTTTCAGCTCCCTGCACACTCAACACACATTGTTAACCCATAAAACATTAGAAAAAGCAAGGAAACACGATCGATCCTCAGTAACGTTGCCAAAAACTTGATGTGAAAAATCAACTGCAAGTGCACAGTATCAGTTGTAGCGCAAACATGTCGTTTCCACGAGAATCTAAGATATTTTTGCATTTTGCTAATCCTATTATTCCAACGAACTAACAAACGATTCTGAGTTGAATTCAAGTTATTCTAATTAGCCTAGGATATAGAATCAACTAGTTCACAACTAAGTAGTACTTCTATTATCTTTTTCCTATCATAAAAATTGATCTTTTAATTTTAATGTTTATTTAAAATGTTCTAAGTATGAGCTATCAAGTAGTGTGCAAGTATAACTCATCAAATATACTACTTTGCATAAAAACAAACTAAATCATTAGATAATTATATAAAAAAGATGAAGATTAACAACTCCAAATCCTAACTAAGTATAGGCTATCAAGAAATTTAACTCAAGTATAACCATCAAAGTATTAATCTACTAGTTGTATTTTAACCTTTTCATAGAAAAATCATATTTTTATTATTTTATTTAAGAAAGAAAATAATAATAAGCAATTACATGGTTGATTCCTAGTTTCATCTATATCCTAGGGCTAAACTAAATTAGCCACTCATGGTTCAAATTAAAAAAATCCTATTTTTTTCTATGAAACCGATTAAATATCTAAACTAGAAAGCAATTAAATCTATCTATAAAGCAAATAAAATATTTCTACTTACTAGATAGAACTTGAAAACAATGACATCACCTCTGGAGTGCAGTATGATGGCCATGACCCCTTTGACAAAATCCTAATTTTTATTAATTAAATAAGTGTAAAATTACATCTAAAAAGCTCTCTCTAATTACAAGAATTCATGGGGTATTTATAATCCAAACACAATCTTGATTCTACTCAAACTCAATACAAAATATATAATCCTAATCCAACACAAACTAATCTCAAGATATATAATTTTAATCCAATGCATAGGTATTAGAAATTAATGGTTGAGATTAGATGATAGAAAATATTAATTTTTGGGTCCAAAACCAAAAATTAAGTTCAGTACACCCGTAGCCCACTGGATCGGATTTTTCATTATGTAGCATTTCAGTAAAATGACCATAAATTTTGTATCCAAACTCGGATTGAGATATTCTTGGACTCATTTCAAAGATAATTATGAGATATACAAATTTCTCCTATGCAAATTTTTTGAGTTTTAGATTTATCTTGACTGAATATGCTCTTGAAGTTGCTATTGCTACACTTGAGTTTCTATTTTCATCAAAATTGACTTTCTATGCTCATATTCTTGACAAACTAGCATCTTCTTCTTCTCTTCCTTTTGAATCCTTTGTTACCTATAAAAACACACTAAATATACCCAAGTAGCAATTATTTATATACAAAAATAGATAAAATATGGGAGGAAAAATGCAAAATATAATACTAATCAAACTCCAATTTAATTTTATCCTGGACAAATAAAATCTAAAAGTCCTCCCTTGCTGTTGTGCCAGGTCTTTGCAGTAGGTGCATGGTAAAATAACTACAACTTTTGTTCTAGAACTCAAGTTATACTCAATTAAGATTCATTAGAAAGATAATTAAATTTTCTATAATTGTACAAGATCTTAGTCTCTAATTCTGTTTTTCAATTGTCAAACAAGACCTGGAAGTCTGATATATCCACTAAGTTGCAGCAACAAAAGCACATTTATCTAGTATGTACATATGCTGCTTGACTAATGATATGAAACACATACGCACATGTTCAATCACTCTCATTATTACCTATACATGTTGGTATCTAACCTGTTATAACTCATTTTTTGACATATATTCCATGTTCATGCATATGCCACTTGATACAAAATATGATATACATGCTCACATGTTTAATTAAGAATGTTATCACTTGTACATTTTATTATTGCTTGAAAATGATACCAAATGCAGGTGAGTATGTCCTGTAACTATTGTGCCTACCAGTATTACTCTTACACTTGCCAGTATTGCCATACGCATTGTTTCACATTCACAGCTATGTGCATACATCTCTTACAATGTCTCTTACTAGCATGCAACCCACTGCCCTTTTATATAGTTTCCATAGTATTGCATGAGTTTATATTTGTATTCTTATTTGTATTCTGACCCATGAGATTATCACACTCCAGGTGCAGCAGCCATGCCCATGGTGCTTGAGGAGAAGGACTCACCTCTCGAGAACCCCTACTTCTAGGATCTTTATCACTTTTATGAATATATTATTTTGGTTTGATGTGCATTGTATCATGCATCCTAGTTATGTCTGTGTTAACTGGACACTCATATACATATTCAACACTTATTTTTCTCTGTTCTGATACTGTAATTGACTCTATCTGAGCAAACTTTATATGTACATATTGTTTTTCATTTTCATATATCTATTTTTGGATATTCTTATATTCATACTTATGATGTTGTGACTGATAGGTTTAGACCTGTGGGATATATCTTATATGTGCGAGTTTCTATATCTCTTGCCATGATTGTATTTATATAAATAAAATGGCCTCATGCACTCCAGTATTGAGAGTTCCCATCGGTGACACCAACCCATTATTTTAATGCATAATCGGGCTCACCAATGTGATTTGGGGCATCACACTATTACTTCTTCACTTAATAATGATATACCTGAGATATCTGCTGCAGTTGGCTTGCAAAGTGGAAAACTGCTTTATGAGCCTGTTTCAAAAAGATATACTGAAGAGAAATAGGACAATAATTTAGCACAACAATCTAGTAATAACGATCCTAAAGAGACCACTTCTTCGGCTTACAAACCACCCATATACCATTTCCTCAATGTTTCAAAAATAAAAATATTAATATATCTTATGCTGACATTTTGAAAATTTTCAACTAGGTATTGATCAATATCCCTCTATTGGAAGCAATCAAACAAGTACCATCATATGTAAAATTCTTGAAGGACTTGTGCACGATCAAAAGACGTCATAATATACAAAAGAAAGCATTTCATGCTGAGATGCCCCTCAAATATAAAGATCCTGGATTTCCAACTATTCCATATGTGATAGGTCAATATAATACTGAGAAAACTCTACAAGATTTGAGTACTAGTGTAAATTTGTTACCATACTCGGTCTAACAATAACTGAGTGTAGGAGAAGTTAAACCTACACATGTTGCACAACAATTGGCTGATAGGTTAGAATGATATCCTAAAGGCGTCATTGAAGAAGTTGTAGTACAAATTGAAAATTTCTACTTCCTAGTACACTTCATAGTTATTAATACTACACTTGTAAAGAGCGCATGTTTTTAATTCCTGTTATCCTCGAATGTCCATTTTTAGCTACAGCTAATGCTGATACTAATTGCAGAAATGATGTGGTAAAATTAATGTTTGGTAATATGACCTTAAGCTTAATGTTTTTAATGACTAGAAACAATCAATTATTGATATTAATGAATTGCAAGATGTTAATTATATTGAAGAAATCCATGAAGAAAGAGACATCACTTCATTATGCATCTCTGATCCGTTGGTGTTTGTATTGATAATGGATGATGGCTTTCTTGAAAGGCTCCATTATGAAAATATCGTGAATATAATGAAATGCTTAACTGATGCTCATTGTTCACATGTTACAGGTTGGGTTCCTAAAACAGAAGTATATGAAGAATTATCTCCATGCACAAATAAATTGATTCCTTATTATGTTCAAGCCCCAATACTTGAGCTAAAACTGTTAGCCCAGGATCTCAAGTTTGTGTTTTAGGACCTAAGGAAACTTTCTTTGTGGTCGTCTAAACGCTTCTTCATGAGAATCAGGAAGAGCGTCTATTCTCGACATTGCAAAAGTACACAGGAGCCTTATGATGGAATATGGTGGACATCGAAAATATGGACCCTCTTATTTGCATGCGTCGTATTACTATGGAAGATGGAGCCAAGCCAATAAGGAAAATTCAACGAATGCTTAACACTACCATGAAGGAAGTCGTTAAAGCCAAAATGTTGAAGTTTCTTGATGCTGGAACCATTTATCCAATAGCTATTAGTAAGTGGGTAAGTCCAATCCAAGTTGTTCCTACGAAAAGTGGGCTAACTGTCACTTAAAATGAGAATGGAGAGATGATACCTACACGTACAACTACGAGTTGGCATATGTGCATAGATCATAGAAAACTATACCAAGTGACATGAAAAGATTATTTTCTGTTGTCATTTCTCAACCAAGTACTTGAGAGAGTTGTGAGACAATTGTTCTATTGCTTTCTCGATGACTATTCTGGTTACTATCAAATTGAAATTGGTTTAGAAGATTAGGAAAAGACCACTTTTACTAGTCCTTATGGTACATGTGCATTTAGAAGGATGCCACTCAGATTTTTTAATGCACATGTACCATTTCAATGGTATATAATTAGTATTTTTAGCGATATGGTTGAAGATGATGTAAAGATATTTATGGATGACTTCCTTGTACCCAAAAAAAATGTCACTTTATAGTTAGGAAAGGTATTGTATTAGGTCACATTGTTTCATCCAGAGGAATGGAAGTAGATAAGGCATTAGTAAAATCGTAATGGATATACATTCATTCTTACGTCATGCATGTTTCTATATAAGATTTATAAAGGATTTTAGTAATATTATTACCCCTCTTTCTCACCTTCTTTCACAAGATTTGTAGTTTGAATGGACAACAGCTTTCAATACCCTCACTAAGATGCACATCACGACACCAATAATGCAACCTCTAGATTTGTCGCTACCGTTCAAGATTATGTGTGATGCAAGCAATTATACGATTGGAGTGGTTCTGGGGCAACGATAAGATAAGAAGCCCTACGTGGTTTACTATGCTAACAAGACTCTAAACGATGCATAGACGAATTATACAATAACAGAGGAAGAGCTTCTAGTTGTAGTCTTTACTCTTGGTAAAGTTCATTCTTATATTTTGGGCTCACATATGGCTGTTTTTACAGATCATTTGACACTCAAATAACTTTTAACAAAGATGGATGTAAAGCCACGATTAGTCCAATGGATACTGCTACTTCGAGAGTTTGATCTCAAAATTTGCAATAAAAAGGGAGTAGAGAATGTGATCGCCAACCACCTGTCTCGTCTAGCATTTGATAATAATAATAAGCTACCTATATGGGATTCATTCTGATGAGCAACTATTTTCTATTAAGACAACTCCATGGTAGGCTGGTATTATTAATTTTCTTATTACAAGTGTAATGCCAAGTTATTGCAGTGCACAAGGTAAGCAATGATTCCTACATGAGGTATGTCATTTCTTTTATGATGATCTCTACCTATTCGAGTATTGTCTAGATCAAATTATTAGGTGCTATGTGCCTAATGATAAGATCTTGAGTATTACTGCTTTCTATCACATAGAAACTTGTTATGGGCATTTTTCGTCTAAAAATACGGTAGCCAACATTCTCCAATGTGCACTTCACTGGCCCACAATGTTTAGGGATACACACGAATGTTACAACTATTGCGAATCATGTTAGAAATTATGTGCATTAACTTGGAAGAATTATTCACCTTTAACAGCTATTCTTACAATTGAAGCATTTGATTTTTAACTCCATGGGGCTATCACTATTTCTAACAGATATACTTATACTCTCGTAGCCATTAATTATGTCTCTAAATGGGTGGAACTCGCTACTTGCAGAAATAACAATTAACAAATGGAAATCAAATCTCAAAGATCACATATTATCTAAGTTTGGGGTTCCTAAAGCTATAATAAGTGATGGGTTTCCAATTTCTATAATAAAGCCTTTAAGAATTTAATGAAAAGTACCATATTACACATAAAATCTCTATACCATATCATTCACAATCAAATAGACAAGTTGAATTAGCCAATTGGGAAAATAAATAAATTTTAGAGAAAGCAGTTAATCCATCTCGTAATGATTAATCATTTTGACATGCTGGTGCTTTATAGGCTTATCTTATAGCCTACAAGGCACCCGTAGCCATGTCTCCATATCAAATAGTTTATGGAAAAGCTTGTTATCCACCGATGGAATTGAGGATAAAGTGTATTAGGTGATTAAAACAGTTAATTGAGACTTAAACTCTACATATCCATTATGAAAACTGCAACTTAATGAACTTAAAGATTTAAGACATGATATGTATAAAAATTCAAGCATTTTTAATGAAAAGATGAAAATATAGCATGATTGACACATCTCACGCTGTATCCTTTGTCCATCCAATAAAGTGCATTTTTATAATTCATGACTTCATCTATTTCTATGAATGTTGCATTTATGATGGAACAGACCATTTATTATTAAAACTGTATATCCTCATGGCACAATTAACATTAAAAATCCTAAGAATTATCACATATTCGAATTGAACGGATAATAATTGAATCACTACTTTGAATTCCATGAGTACACAGAGAATCCCATGATTTAGTGGATCTTCTGACATCTTCATGACACGAGCTTAATGATGACACACTGAATATTATGTATATTATTGGACTAACAATTTTTGTTTTGTAGTTGATATACCGTGAGTGGCCAATGAAGGAAATATCTAAGCACTCCCTCTTTTGATTTTTCACTTGTTCTAAACAAATTTAATGGAAATATCAATTCATTCAGGACCATGTTCATTTGAAGTTGGGGGAATGCTTATGAAATTAACTTAAGTTTTAAAACCCATAATTTTTCAAAATTTTATCATTTAGTTTTTCTTCCAAGATTTTTCCACAATCTTTTAAAAAAAATTATTAGCCTTAGTTTTAGTTACTAACTTTAGAATTAGGGCTAACATGTAGGTTTTAGAAGTACCATTACTTCTAGGAACTAACATAAAAAGAAAATTGGCTTAACAGTTTTCAGCCAGAGAATGGCTGTCGACACCGCTGTCGAAGCGGATGTCGACAACTGTCCACTGTATGGATAAAGTGAGTTCTACTCAAGAGTTGCTGTCAAAACCGCCATTGATGCGATTGTCGATAGCAGTCGATAGTGGCAACCCAGTATAAATAGCCCCAAGAGCTATTTTTTTTATCCAAACCCAAAACTTTCGCTCCAAGGTAAACCTTTGTGGAGATTTTTATCTGCTCTCGATAGCCAAGTTCTTCAAATTTTCTTCAAATTCTAAGTAAGTAAGCTCCATTCTCACCAAATTTCATTGGTTATTTTGAATAAAAAGTAGATTTTTGTCTCAAAAAACCTAGATCTACAGATTATGTGAAGTAATTAGAAGAAATTGATTTGGATACACTGACTTCTTCATGAATTTGGGATGTCTAGGTGAATTTATTTGAATTTTGGATGAATTTGAATAATTATTTAATAAAATATGCTAATTTGTGGGTAAAAAATGAAAAAAATCAAAAGCTTTTAACATAAAACTTCATGGGTTACTAAAATACACACCACATATCAAATTCATGCTCTAAAATGTAAGTTCAAAATGATGATTTGGTATATTGGAGTATTATGTGAATTCATCTTGAAAAATAATTAAAAGTAATTTTGGAAAATGAAGATCGTAACTTTGAAAAATTATTTGCTAAAAGATTATTTTAATATTAATTTTAGGATGGGACTGAGAAAGATGGCAGTTTCAAAGAGGCCACAAGGAGAACCATTGAGTTCATCCCCTCAGTGGCAACAAAAAGCAAAGCCAGGAAATAAGAAATTAGGAGAAAAATACAAATAATTCCGACTACGGCTTGAGAGGAAGGTTGGCTGCCACAAGAACAATGAAAATCTAGCCTTTAGGTTTTATATGCAGAAGCAAACTTTGAAGAGTAAACAATGTATGAGCACACATCACCATGGAATGAGATAGTGCAAGAATTCTACTCATATCTTAAACCAGCAGTGAACAACTAGCATACATTCTCAATTGTCAGGGGCAAGGAAGTACCTTTGACAAGAACCAAGATCTTAAGGGTTCTCCATATCCCATATGTGTTTGAAGAGGAACCATCATTTGTGGATAAAGTCAATGAAATACTGAGTGACTCACGAAGATTCCGAGATCATTACTTGAATGCGATTATGGCTTCAATGAGAACCTTTTAAAGATTGGCTACCTTTGAAGATAGTTCATATTGGTTTGTCTATGCATCAAATACAACATTGTGCCATCCTCTACAACCACATAATTATATAGGGACATGTTGTTGTTAAATATGATCTTGAAGAGGCGCCAATTTGATGTTGCTTCCAATATGTACTCCTCAGTAATTCAATATATATAGCAAGCCCATGAGTGTATCTAGCACCCGAGAATGGCAAAGCCAGTCTTAGTCTTGCCATCTCCCTTCGTGAGGATCTACCTCAACAAGGGATCGATTTGTCGTCAACAAACACGATCGCCCATCGTATGATGCCAAGGAAACACAAGGTTCCACTGGTGTCAGAGATGCAAGTGCAATAGAGAACGACAATAGCATCATAGACATCAACTACCTGTGTAGTGTAACATATGGAGAACCATCAAAACCAGATGTTTATAACTTTAACTCCAAACATTATTTCTTTGTGTATTACTTGCATAGCTATATTATTGATGCATTGAGAACAATGCATAATTTAACTTGGGGGTAGATAGATACACTGTTATCACACATATCATATGTATCTTAAATAACTATGAAAAACCACAAAAGTCATAAAAATTAGATAAAAATTTCAAAAAAAAATTTCACTTCTTCAAAGTCAAAATTCAAGATTAGAAGTACTTCGCATTGTTTACTTATGAGATTGACATCTTAATATTGATGCCTATATGATAGTGGTTCTTATATATTTTTTATTATGAATTTAAACCAAACAATAAGATATATGAATATTTAAGGTTTCAATGGAATATGCACTCTAGGCACTTACACAATGAGTCCTAAAGAGTTGATATTATAGAGAAAACTGAAAAGGAAAGCCTATTTGACTATGATCTAATTCGTACATTTCCAAATGCATGAAATCGACAAGAGTATAAGGGTGGTAAACCTAAGGTCGTTCTCTCAACAATCATTATTTATTGTATTAGACACTTATAAATGAAATAGATTACGGAATAAAATATTTGGAATTTAATTTACTAAATTTAAGATTGAAAGATTATTAACTGCCTAGAGAAAATTGTTGATCAAATAAATTAACTCTCTCATTAAATAATTTTTTGGATATACTTATACTTATTTACTTCAGTTTCATAAATTATATGGTCTTTCTACAACTGGAAAATATATCTTTGAAGCACGAAAACAAATAATATTGCAAACTTGATAATTTGGTAATTTCCACTAGTTAATCCTACATGTGTTTTGAGTTAATCTAAGCATGATAGTTAAATAATAAAACTAAACTCAAAGTCTAAACATACACCGTACCTAAAGAGTCTACGGTATATTAAAGATTATGCAATGAATATATCATCATGACTCAAAAATATATTTAAATCCTAAAAAGATATTATGGAACCAAAAAATAAACTTTACATAAAACAGATAAGTATGATAAGCAAAATAATAACATACCAGTAAAGTTTTTTAGAGTTTGTTATCTTATCTAAATCAATAAAGAGATTCAGCTGCTTAGACTCATTATAACCATCAATATATCAAGAACGTAGTTTATTTCATTAATAAATATGAAAGAGTACAAAATTACTCAAAAAAACTCCCTTAAAACAAAAATATTAACTCTCTATTTCATGTATTATATCTCTCATACATCTGATACTCTGAATTACATTAGATATTTATAACTTCTTAAGAACCCTAATAAGAATTCTATTTAAAAAGAAACTCTCTTTATATTAGAAATCTTCAAATATTTGTTCAGCAGTCACAGTTGTTCAAAGCCACATCAAAAGCTACTCTTAGATATAATTATATTTCTGATCATAGTGGCTGGCTGTCAATAGCCTATAGATAGCTGTTGACAGTGAAGCATGTCAATTGGCTAGTTTGGGCTGATATTTGAGATACACTATAATTTTTTGATTTCCTTCAATATAAAACTTTGCAAAAAGTCCATAAGACAATAGAAAACATTAAAATGGAGAATTTGATTAATAAAGATAATTTATCATTAACTTTTTGTATTAATTACCAAAATTAGATAATGAGTGCACAAAATAAACTAAATTTACTACATATTTCACTCATAATCATACCCCCAACTTGAGTTTTGCTAATCACTTAACAAAACTATCAAATTAAGAATATAAAATATTCGTAACTAATAAAAGGTAAATCCTACCTCACTTTCGTAAGAATCATGATTGCACTTAGCATGAGCAATAAATCATTAAACTCCTAGGTTATCCCAATTGACGAGTATCGTCTCGTGAGGGTTTCCAATGATATTATCCATATACATCAAGAAATGGTGGTTCAAGGGAAGAAATAAAATGAAAAATTAGAATATGTGTAAAATAAAGAGAAAAGAAAAAATGTTTTGTTTATTTGTTTTTTTTTGCTTTGAACATATACTTTCCGGTTGTAGGAAGACTACGTAATCTATGCAACTAAGATAAATATATATAAGCATATCTAGTAAATTATTCTATTCAAGAGTTAAATTATCTGACCAACTATTTTCTTTAAGTAATTAAAAAGCCTTCAATATTTAGTTTTAGTCAATTAAAAATTTATCTTTTTATTCCGTAATTTATTTCTTTAGTGTCAAATACAATAACAAAAATGATCATTGACAGAACGATCTTGGGTTACCACTCATGTACTACTTGTCAATTTCTTACAGTTATAAGTGTATAATTCTGATCACAGTTAAGTTTTCAGCGCTGTTCTGGGGACCAACACTAATGTATTACACTTTAGTAGATATTATGGTTCATATATCATTAATTTGTACGATTTTGAATTTGCATGATAAGTTGGTGGAGAACTTCTAGCAATCACACTCAGATCCACAAATACTTTGAGAACTTGAAATTGTTTGCTATATTATTAATCTTCAAAATATTACTGCAGAGCAACTAAAACTTAATCTCTTTCCGTTCTCCCTAAAGGACAAAGTAAAGACATGGCTATACTCATTACATCCGAATTCAATAGGATTCAGTTGGTGCTCCGCAACTTTTATTAAGAGTAACATTTCTTCAGAAATTTTCCTTTGATTGGCATCATTATTTTATCACCATTCAGTTTTGCCAACCGATATGCGCTATTAGAGTATAATTCATCAATGACGAAGAGCCTTTCCCATTTTGGCTGGAACTTTCCTTTAGATTTTTGATTAGTTATGATCGGTCTCCTTACTGAGAGGACAAAATCACCCTTTTGGAAAGTTCTCTGCCTGACTTTTTTGTTAAAGGTTTTGGTAATCCGTGCCTGGTAAAATTCGATGCTTTGTTGAGCTTCCAACTGCTTATCATCCAGAGCTTCTAATTCTAGAAGTCTCTATTGATGTGGTTCTTCTTGTGTCATTTTGTTTGCTAATGTAACTCATAATGACAGAATTTGAATTTTCAATGGCAAGACTACTTCAGACCCATACACCAAAGAAAACTGCGTAGCATTAGTAGAGGTTTTGACAGTGGTGCGATATACCTAAAGACATTCTCCAAGTTTTTCATCCCAATCTCTTTGGTTGGATGAAACAAATTTCTTGAGGAGCTTTACAATGGTTTTGTTGAAAGTTTCGGCCAAACCATTGGCTGTAGAATAATATGGAGAAGAAGCCACATTTTCAATTCTATATTTATTGCAAAATATAGAAAATGACCTGTAAAGCTACAACCGACACTGTGCACTTGCAATAAATTTATCACATCAAGTTTTTGAAACTGTTGCTGGGGATCGACGATGTTTTCTTGTTTTTTCTAATATTTTATGGGTTAACAGTGTGTGTTGAGTGTGCAGGGACTTGAAACTATAAATACAAGAGGCTAAAAGGGATCAGAGGAATATCTGCTAATCATTATAAAACTAAGGGAGTCAAACTCCCTGATTTTGCCACTAAACAGTGGTAATAGCCGCCATTTAGCGGCAAAAATTTCAAAGATTTGTCCCATTTTTTTTTCTTAGATTTGTCCCATTTTTTTTTCTTATTTTGTGTTTTTGGTCTCTAGTTCTAAAGAAATCAAACAAAAACTATTCGACTTTTTCTTTTTCTTTTCCATCTCTTTCCCTCTCCACCTTTTCAAAAAAATTCTAAAAAAAATGTTTCAAAATCAATTTTGTGTATCTGGATATTATCATTGTCATGATCCATTTCATAATTATCAATAGTGTCCATAGATAGAAAGTTCGTTAGGACTAGGTTATGATCGAATTTACACCACATATCATAAACCTACGAGCGCTTTCTATACACAAAATTACAATTGTGAATGGATGAATTATTCTAATCAAGAGTCGTATCAAGAGAGTTCTCCATCTCATCCTTTCTTCATAGATTATTCATTTCCATCTTCTAAATTCAATCATGAATAAGATATTCAATTGAACATGTTAGATGAAAAATTAAAAAGACTAGAAGGAAGGTATGCATGTCATGAGAATTTACCGATAACTACTTCACGTATGTCATCAAATATGTGCACGGATCCACCATATCCTTCTTCAAATTTCACTCATGATGTCTAAATGCAATCATTCGAGGAAAGCAAGGAAAATTATAATCATGAGACTGAGGAGCGAGCGCGTATAATAGAGGAAGATATGAAAGTTTTGCTAAAATTATCCTCTCAACCAGTATCTTATATAGAAAATTTTCTCAAAATGATTTCTCATACTAAACCTTTTAAAAATCAACCGTCTAATTATTTGAAAATATCTAACTCCAATAAGCAACTACTTCAGTCAACTTTTAAAGTTGATATGATTCAAAATGAGTTAAATAATTTTGTGCATGATGAGTTTGTACTTCAGCATTGTGATCAAGCTACTTTAGACCATTGTAAAAATAATTATGAAGAAACTGGTGATAAATAGAAAATTTTGCTTGGTGATTTACCTCATGATGAGCTTGCTAGTGACATATTATCTTTTGATTCTTTTGATAAAAGTTGTGAAAAAAATTGTGAAGAAGAATTTTTATTCCTTCACAGTGATTTGACTAATGATAAGTCCACTAGCATGGTATTTTCTTTTGAGAATTTTGATGATAGAATTGAAGTAAATTTTCATGACGAGCCCATAACACTATGAGAATGGAAGGAAGCACAGAAAGAAGATCACATGTTACCTAATGATTTGAAAGAGCGATCTAATATCAAGTTTATGATTCTGCCACATCAAAGTGAGTATATTTTATCGCATTTTGATAAGACCAAAATGCTTAATAACATGAAAGATGTTCATGGGTGGAATATATACGATGATAAAGGTACAATTTCCAACTTCAAAATTTTACTATTGAATAAAGAAAGAAGGACAGGTATAAATGGAGAAAAATCAAAAATAAGATGGAGAGATTAAATGTAAAATTAACAAAAAAGCTAACTTCATCTATATCAAAGCATAAAAAGACGCATTATGAAAGTGGGAAGCGATCGAGAGGTCGTAACTACTTTCCACACGTTAATAAGATGACAATTTTGAGATCTTGATGTTTCACAACTCTCATTATTTGTAGAGTATTTGTACAATAGTTTTTCATATTTATTTTATCACTCTTGGGTCGTGTATAAGGGCATACATGAGTTTTGGTGTGGGAAGTGGGGTAGGAGATTTTTTGTGTTTTTCTAGGATTTTTAGTTTTTTTAGGATTTTTATTTTATTTTTAGATTTTTGGATTTCTTTATTTTACACATTGGGTAGTTTTTAGGGTAACTAAAAAACTAAAAAAAGTAAAAAATATTTTCCTCAATAAATCAATCTAATTACAAATAAAAGAATAAATTTAGATTTGACGTTTTATAGGAGAGTAGATTGGATAATATATTTAGAATTTCATAAAAAAATGAAAATACAAAAAATAAATGCTGGTAATAGTAATTTTGAGGTAAGTATACATCTATTTTTCACTTTACAATAGTTTATTAGGTTAAGAACAAAGATGATAACGATTGAGTAGTCTTCTCTCACTAAACAAGAAAAAAAAAGAAAAAAAAAGTATGAGCCTAGTATTAAGGCAATAATTCTTTAAAAAATGAAAAAAAAAGAGGATGAGCCTTTTATTAAGGAAATAATTCTTAAAAAAAGGATGAGCCTTGTATTACGGTAATAATTCTTATATATATATATATATATATATATATATATATATATATGTAAGAGTATGATCCGAGTAATTGGGTTTTGCACTTAAGCAAGCATGAATCTTCGCATGAAAGGTAAAATATTCACAAAAAAAAGAAAGAAAAGAAAAAATTGTTTAGAGAGAAGAGATGAATCATGAGTTAGAGTTGAGTCCAAAGCCGAATTAGACTATCACATGTGTACGTAGTTGTATAGGAGTCAATGAATTATCTCTAGTGGGTATTGAAAATTAGGATTTGAATTTTTGATTAAATTGATATGTGTATTTGATATTATGCTTGATTTTAAACTGATAATCTAAATGCGTTCTTAAATTTGTATATTAATGAGATTAATTGAAGAAAAATATCCAAAAATTTTTTTTTTTCTTTTGTATAAATTTTTTTATTTTTCTTGATTTTTAGTTATCCTTATTTTTCTTTTCTTATTTCCTTAATCTAACTTCTTCACAATTTTTGGGGTATATTCACTGTAAATTCTCACGAGACACAACTCATCTACTAGGGTAACCTAGGGGTTTAATGGCTTGTTGCACATGCTAAGTGCAATCGCGATTCCTGCAAAAGTGAGTTAGGATTTTTCATTTTTTTTAGATCTAGGTTTTGCTCGAGAACTAGTAAAAGATAAGTGTGGGGTGTGATAAGTGCCATATATTGCATATTTATAACCTACATATTATCTATTTTGGTATATAAATAATACTACTTGGGTATTTTTAGTATTTTTATCTATTCCTATAAGGAGATGGCATAAACTCATAGCAGGATTAGGAAAGCAAGTCTAGAAAAGAGTTAAAAGTGAGCAAAACTATAGGATTATAAAGCTACAGAGAGCCAAAGTCAATTACAGTCATTCAAATTAAAGTAACAAGGCTAGAACATTATGTAGAAGAGAGCAAAAGCCCGGATCTCACTCATTTGCTGCATTTAGCGGCTATTGCAGCTAATTAGTGGCTCTTTGGGGTCCATATGTCATGAAATTTTCGCAGGGTCTTCGATTTAATTTGTTAGTTATTTAGTGCTACTAAAAATGGTGTTTGGTTCTCTGAGGCCTATATATTAGCCATGTCCTTGTAACCTAGGATTATTATGTAATTATGCTCTTTGTTGATTAATCAATAAAGATTAGGATTTTGCCAAAGAGGTGACGATCGCCATGCTGAGTTCCAAAGGTGATTCCATTGCTTTTCATTGCTTTTTAGTTAGTATAAATCTTTTATTTGTTTTTTAGATAGGTTTAATAGCTTTCTAGTTTTAAATCATTAATCGCTTTCATTAAAAAAAATAGGATTTTTAATTAGAACCCTGAGTAGCTTAACTTCATTTATCTCTAGGATGTAGAAGAAACTAGGAATCAACTATGTAATTGCTTTATATTATTTCTTTCTAAAATAAAATAATAAAGATATGATTTTTCCATGAAAAGATTATAATACAACAACTCGTAAATTAATGCTTTGATAGTTATACTTAAGTTAACTTTCTTGATAGTCTATACTTAGTTAGGATTTGGGGTTCTTGATTTTCATCTTTTTTATAGAATTATCTAATGATTTAGTTTGTTTTTATGCAAAGTAGTATTTTTGATGAGTTATACTTGCACGCCACTTGATAGCTCATGCTTAGAACACTTTAAATAAAAATTAGAATTAGAATATTAGTTTCTATGATAGGAAGAAAATAATAAAAGTAATGCTTAGTTGTGAACTAGTGGACTCTATATCCTAGGTTAAGTAGAATAAGTCGAAATCAACTTAGAACCCATAGTTAGCTTATTAGAATAATATGATTAGTAAGATAGCAAAACACTCTAGATCCCTATAGGAACGACCTGTAAAACGCTACAACCGACACTGTGCGCTTGCAATAAAATTATCATATCACACATCATGGCCATTTGAAGCATGAGGCATTGATGTAGTTGGGCCTATTTCCTCTCCTTCGTTGAAAGGTCATCGGTATATCCTCGCGATCACCGATTACTTCTTTAAATATTCAGAAGCCATAGCACTAAAGAAGTAAAAGGTTTTGATGTGGTTAAATTTATAAAACACCATGTTATTTACCAATTTGGTGTGCCACAAAGAATAGTCCATGATAATAGACCCCAATTTGTGACCCAAGCATTCTACAAGTTATGCGACATATTCAATATCAAAAGCGTTGCATCAATGGCTTACAACCCTGGTGCAAACGGCCCTACGAAGGCATTCAATAAAACGATGATAAAAATATTAAAAAAACTCGTTTAGAAAAATAAGTGAGATTGACATGAAAAGTTGGGTGAGTGCTTATGGGCATATCGCATGGCAGTAGGGATGCCTACAAATGCAACTCTGTTCTCGTTGGTTTACAGCTATAAAGTAGTCTTACCATTGGAAATTCAAATAACATTACTCAGTACCACCTTGGCATTGGAGATGACCACTGAGGGTAACCACAAATTGTGATTTCAAGAGTTGGAAGAATTAGTTGAGGAGAGACTTCAAGCTCAGCAACGCATCAAACTCTATTAAGCTAGAATCTCCAAAGCTTTCAACAAAATAAGTTAAAGAATGGGTATTTAAACAAGGGGACTTAGTCTTGGCAATAAGACTCCCTATGATTGCTACCTACAAATCTAAAAGCAAATTTCAACCGAAGTGGGAAGGACCCTTCATAGTTGAGTGTGCCTACTCCAATGGAGCTTATAGACTAGCCAAGTTTGATGGCGAAATCCTAGTGACACTCATTAATGGGAAACTCCATAAGAAGTATTACCCTTAGAAATTTTTAGATGAGGGTAATAATGAGTTTTTCTTTTCTTTCCTTTGACTTGGGAGTTACAGGGTGATACCCTAGTAGCCTAATATTGAGCAAAGAACTGTGTTGGTTTGAATTTGTAAATCAACATTCCAGTACTGAACAAAAAATATATAATAAAAATATAAGCACCAGTCTTGTAAATGAATAAAACTCTTTTATTAATATTTTGCATATGAGTATTACATCTGAAATTCAAGTTACAATGGTTGTAATAAGCATTATAGTAAAGCCTTGTGTTCTAAATGTCACAATGAATCTGTGATTCAACTGGTTTAGCGTAAGCCGAATATGAAAAAAAGATTCAAGGAGTTCATGCAGATTGAGGATTTGGCAAGGACTACATCACGAACTTGAAAGTGAACCACTTTCTCATAGAAGTTGTTCCTGAAAAAACCTCTGTGCACACGCCAAAATGCGTGCCTTCCAATAGTGGATAAAATAATTTTAGAGCCTAAGATTTGGATTGGCCTTAGATAATTCAATTATCTTTCTATTGAATCATGAATGAACTCAATTGGAGCTCTAGAGCAAAATTTATGGTCATTTTACTATAAACTTGATGCTGTTGAGCTACAAACCTGGTACAATAGCTGTAGATGAAATTTCAAGTTATTTTTTACTAGGATAAAATTAAATGTAGAGCTTAAGATCTTAATTATTCTATATAATTTAACTATCTTTACAATGAATCTTGAATGGGCTCAACTGAAATTTTAGAGTGAAAGTTATGGCTATTTTATCATGGGCATAGTGTTGTTGAACTGTTGACCTTGTACAGCAAGAAGTAATGAACTTTTATGCTATTTTTAGCTTGGAAAATGACTAAATTATGATCCATGTAATTGGAAGACTTGTATTTTGGTGAGTTATATTTCTAATGGTATTAGAAGAGATGAATTGGAGCAAAGATACAAAAGTTATAACAGTTCAAAAATGAATTACTTCATACGTCTAGTTAATGATACGGCATGTTTACATATAATATGCACGGTATAGCACATGTAATGAAAGTCAACATAAATGCAAGCTTAAGCATGTATAATCTTGAAATTGGGTTAATAATATATCTAGTATCATATGTGAGCTAAATACATAAAGAAATCATAAGTCTAAAGGATTTAAGAGTGTATTCTTGACTCGTGTTGAACCCAAATCGGAAAAGAACCGATATTGAAGTGATTGCTCTTCAAGTATGGAAAAATTTTGCAAGAATCACTAATAGAATTAAGGACAAGTGCTGGAAAAGTTGATGGAGAAGTTTAGAGCTCATTTCAAGAATAAAACTTAGGTACAAAACTCATAGATCAATATAGTTGGTTTTCAACCCATCCATAGGCTGATTATTTGGCAATTTATTTGAAAGAATTTGAGAAGGAATTAGGATTAGAGATCTGAAGAAAAAATGAAGAGGAACATAAGAGGAAGAATTTTGATTTTATAAAAAAAATGAATTTATTTGTTAGGTTAAACAACTACAGGAAGATATGTATGCTATCGTGTTAAAAATCCTCAAAACTTCAACTTAATTATAAATTTATCATTGTGTCACTCCTATCCAAAATTGGTCAAATAAAGACGTTGGGCTGCTGGAGATAGATATGAAGTGGGAAAATGGTTAAAATTGAAATTTTCATTTTAATTTGATTATTTTAATCGGATATTTGTCCGAAAATCGATTGATGCAGAATAATTTCAATAAACTATGAAAAAATCCAAAATAATAAGATAAGATGTCCCTGCTAGCAAAATTTAAAATTGAAGATTAAAAAATATAACTTAATTTACACTTTATCTGCATGTATCAGTGTCCGGGCTCCCGGACTAGTACAGATGATACAAAATGAACTATACATGGGCTTAAGAATTATGGTCATTACAGACTACCCACCTAATAAAATATTTCGTTCTCTAAATTTAAATCATGAATGAAAGATAACAATAAGGTAGATGGTTAAATCTTGATGGTTTAATATTGAGTTTAAATTCTAGGGTGGTCCACATGTCTCTTGAATACTTGGGTAAGTACAGGAAGTTCTTGTTAAGTATAACATAACAATATCATCCCCGTGGAGTATTCAAACCCTATGTAGTCAATGTTATCATTTAATGAAACTGACTAGTGGAGAAATTTTCTTATTATCGGAGTATCCCATAAATCCGAGACTACGAATCCTGTTACGACAAAAACTGGATTTCATTTCACAACATAAACTGAAATATCAAGTTACAACTCTAACACCATGGTCATGATTGTACACTAAGTTAACAGCAATAGGAGGTTGTTTCAAATAATCAATGTTTGGTATCTCCGATAAAGTGATGACAAATCCACTTTTCATAATACTTTTCTTAATTGATCATAATGGTTATTAACATAGGCTTTCTATTGCGATTACGAAGATTCTAAGTATCAGATATTGGAATCATATTGGATGAATATTAGTTTTTTCTAATTCATTATAAGAACATAAGAAACATTTATTAGCAGTCATTAAAATATTAGTGAATAATGGACTTATCCTAAGTCCAAAAAAGATACAAGGAAGAAACTCTTTTTCTTCATCTTTTGTGAAAGTAATAGGAATTTTATTTGTATTCCATTTTCTTGGTTGCTCACCAGTTTCTCGTTTATATTTACTTTGTTCTACTGTTAACCGTTCCTGAAGATATTTTACCTTCTCGGTTAAATAAGGAATAAACTTTCTACCATAGTTTAGAATTCCAAGAAAACTTTGTAATTCTTTTAATGTTTTAAACGTAGTAGGATATTCTTTTATTTTTGAGTAGATATACTGTTGTAGCTCTATCTAACCTTTTTTTTATATATTTACCAAGGAATTCATTCCTGTTGGCATTTCACCTGGTCTTCCATTTGTTTCAACCGAAGATGTATATCTTCGTTCATAGTCTGGTTAATAAATCAGCAACAATATTAGTATATCCTGGAATATATTTAACATCATAATTAAATATTTCTAAATATAATGCAATATGTATTCTCCTGAGATTTTCTTCAGGATTATTTATTATTTTTTTCTTAAGAAATTGAGCAACAGATTTATTATCAGTCTCAATAATAAAATTTCTATTTAACAAATAAATACGTAAAGATTTAAGAGATAATTTAATAGCAAGCAACTCTTTATCATATGTAGAATATTTTAGCACACTCAATCTGGAAGCAAGAAGGGAAAGAAGATTATTGGAGAATCTTCTTCCACAAAGCCAGTCCCTACAGGGACAACCGGCCTACAAGCCATGAACACAACAACCAGCTCACCAGCCGCCACTGGCTCACAAGCCACTTTACAACAAGCCCCACAAGATTTTCCAGCACTACCAGGATAGCAACAGGCATCCACCCAACCACTATCAACAGCAGCATTACAGCAAAATTTGGGAAAAGCCCCTCAATATTTTTCTCAGATACAGAGAACTCCCGCTCCAACCTTGCCTGCTGTAAAGACAAGGCCTCTGACTAACTTGCAGTAGAATACTGACAAAGAGTCTACACAAGAGTTGAAAGTTGTGCTTCCTTCTCCCTGTAGTGTCTTGCTTGATGCTTGGCTTGCATCACTTCAGTTTCTAATTGTGTGAGCCACAAATTGGCAGATTTCAGGTCATTTGACTGTATTGCTCTGTAACAGCCATTCAACTTGTTGTAAACTTCTTCTTCTGATACCTTCAGAGATTGGTTATACCAATTCAAGCACTTCAAGCTCCAATTCAAGCACTTCAAGCTCACAAGAAATTTACAGAGGAAAAAAGATAGCCAAAAGAGAAAAAAGATTACAATTTTCCTATATCCTCCCTTGAGCAACTGGAGGTTTATTTATAATGCTGAGTGCCTTCCTAATGAAGGAATCTGCTTTTCAATAATGCAGTAGTCCTTTGGATGAGAAGGAATCTACTTTATAGGTCACATTCTCGTCGCTCTACTGGTGTGGTGCTGAGTGCGATAGTTGAGAATTATTGAAGAGGTGGGTGCCCTGTCACTTCATGACTGTCTCCTCTGATAAATCTTGTGGTGGATGATAAAATGCTCTTTTAAAGAGTAGAAGGAATCTATCCTTTTTTGCGTTCTTTTCATCCTCCTTTTTCTTTTTTTCTTCGTGGTAGGACCCACCAAGCTTTACTCGATTTCAAGGGCATCCAGGCCATCATTATCATTCTGATGCATATCATCTCCTTCAGCAAATACTAAATCTTGTTCGACTTCAATTCTTGCTTTTTCCAATTCTTCCAAGATTTAGATTGTCCAAGAATCTCTTTACTTTTAGCAATCTTTCTTCATAAGACTTAAAATGAGAAAGGTAGTCAGAAAGTAGAACAGTCTTTCCTGCAACAACGGAATGAGCTCCGTCTAAGGCCTCTCCTGTGGCTTCTCTTAAAAACTCCTTTGTGGCTTATTCGGCTTCTTTTTCAAAGACAAAGTTCTGATGCTGGTAGGGGTCAAAACCATAAGCAAGATGAGGGTTGTTAGCATGTAGTTGCCAGATTTGAATAGAAGAATGTAGCTTTAAATACTTCCTCTCTTCCCAAATATGCTAGACTTCAAAAAAAAAAGACAGTCTGGAAGAAGGTGGTATAGGCCTTAATTCTGTCACTGCAAAGATTATGTATTAATCCTATATACTCCTCGGGATGATCTGTGTTCACAAAGATTTCGTGAACAATCTCCAATTTGATTGGCCTTTGGAAGGTAGGGATTTGTTTGAAACAGGCAATCAGTCGAGGATGTTGATTCTTGTTGAGAATAATTTCTCCAGTCTGAAATACTAGGGAATATCTAAACTTTCTAGAGTCTGGAAAAATGCCAAAAGTTGATTATCATAAAGGAGATCCCGCTGATTTAGCGTAACCATCCTCTGGAGAGTGATCTCTGCATCTGTCACTGCTTTTTTGTTTTGATCTGGCAGAGTTCAAGAAGTTGAATAAAATCTTGAAGTTGTAGACTAACCAGGTCCGCTAGCTTCAATTCTTCAAAGATTTTTCTCAAACTTTGTTCTTCAGGAGTTGTTCCCCAAAAAAACCTTGCTTGCTGTAAAGACAAGGCTTCTAACTGACTTGCAGTAGAATACTGACAAAGAGTGTGCATAAGAGTTGAAAGTTGTGCTTCCTTCTCCTTGTAGTGTCTTGCTTGATGCTTGGCTTGCATCACTTCAGTTTCTAATTGTGTGAGCCAAAAATTGGCAGATTTTAGGTCATTTGACTGTATTGCCCTGTAACAGCCATTCAACTTGTTGTAAACTTCTTCTTCTGATACCTTTAGAGATTGGTTATACCAGTCTCTGACAACTGCTGTTGCATACTATCTGGTTGGAGTGGGAGTTCTCTGTATCTGAGAAAAGCATTGATGGGCTTTTCCCAAATTCTACTGTAATGCTGCTGCTGTTGATAGTGGTCGGGTGGATGCGTGTTGCTGTCCTGGTAGTGTTGGAAAGGCTTGTGGGCCTTGTTGTAAAGTGGCTTGTGAGCTAGTGGCGGCTGGTGAGCCGGTTGTTGTGTTCATGGCTTGTAGGCCGGTTGTCCCTGTAGGAACTGGCTTTGAAGAAGAAAATTCTCCAATAATCTTCTTTCCCTTCTTGCTTTCAGATTGAGTGTGCCATTCCTGTTGGCGCTTCACCTGGTCTTCCATTTGTTTCAACCGAAGATGTATATCTTCGTTCATAGTCTAGTTAATAAATTAGCAACAATATTAGTATACCCTGGAATATATTTAACATCATAATTAAATATTTCTAAATATAATGCAATACGTATTCTCCTGAGATTTTCTTTAGGATTATTTATTATTTATTTCTTAAGAAATTGAGCAACAAATTTATTATCAGTCTCAATTATAAAATATCTATTTAACAAATAAATATGTAAAAATTCAAGAGCTAATTTAATAGCAAGCAACTCTTTATCATATGTAGAATATTTTTGCTGAACTTTAGAAAAATTTTCAGAAGTATAAGCAACAATTTCTTTTTTTTGAGCAATTAATACACCTGCCTAAAAAATATCTGAAGCATCTATTTGTAAAATAACTAATTCAGATTCCGATGGAAAATATAAGATGTTTTGATTTTGTATTAGAGATTTAATTTTTTTCAATCTCTTTTTCTTCATCTTTTGTTAAAGAAATAGGAATTTTATCTATATTCCATTTTCTTGGTTGTTCAAAGTTTCTTTTTTATATTTACTTTGTTCTACTATTAACCGTTCCTGAAGATGTTTTACCTTCTTGGTTAAATTAGGAATAAACTTTCTACAATAGTTTAGAATTCCAAGAAAACTTTGTAATTTTTTTAATATTTTAAACGTAGTAGGATATTCTTTTATTTTTGAGTAGATATGCTGTTGTAGCTCTATCTGACCTTTTTTTTATATATTTACTAAGGAATTCTATTTCTTCCTTGCATAATTCTATCTTTTTTGGACTTAGGATATCTCAATTATTCACTAATAATTTAGTGACTGCTAATAAATGTTTCTTATGTTCTTCTAATGAATTAGAAAAAACTAAGATGTCATCTATATATACTGACACATATTGTAAATGTCCAAATATAGAATTCATCCATTTTTGGAATATCTGTGGTGTGTTTTTTAATCCAAAAGGCATTACGTTCCGTTGGTAATGTCCTTGTGGGTAACTAAATGTTGTTAGTTCTCTTGACATCTGATCCTTTAGCTTTATTTGCCAGAATCTAAATTTAGCGTCAAATTTACTATAGTATTTAGGTCCTTGTATTTGTTTAATTAGTTGTTATGCCGATGGAATAAAATACCTATCAAACTTAGTACAACTATTTAATTTTCTATAGTTTATAACCATTCTAGCTTTTCCTCGTTTAATTTCTGCATGGTTCCTTACCAAAAAAGCAAGTGAATAATGAGGACTAGAACTCTTTTGTATTAATTGTAATTTTTCTAATTCTTGTATCTGTCGGGCAAACTCTTCTTTATCAGAAGGAGTTACCATAATACTATTTACTCGTATTTTTGTAGTCTGATATTGTTCTTGTAATTCTAGGGTACAATATCATGGAACTTTTTCAAAGTGTTTCAGTGGATTGTCACTATATAAAGGACTAAGCATATCATGAATAGTTTTTTCAAAATTGTTCTGAACAGGAATTGTATAGGTACAGTAATCGTGAGTATCATAAAGAGCATGAACAGTTATAGAGTCTAAAGCAGTAGCAGAGTCTATTAGATGAACTTCACCACGCTGTGCTGGCGTTAAATGTTGTAAGAAAGGTGTATGGAATGGTACACGAGGTATCATTTGACCATCAAAAGCAAAATAATGTGTATTATATGGGGGATAGTTGCGTAAATTATTCATGCCATTAATGCAAACGGAATCAAATTCTTTAGATAATAAAGCAAATTCAAAAGTGTAATCTTTATCTAGACCATTAATATAAAGTATATGTCGGCGAAGAATTCTGGGAAACAAAGCAGATTCGCAAATTTAGGGTTGGAAATCCTCAACTTAGCAGATCCGCGAACCTAAAAACTGAGGTTTGCGACCAAGTGATGACAGAGCGGGTTTCCAAATCTAAAACTGAGATTAATGATACTACCCATACCTTCCGAGAAGGGGTTTAATAAACAGTCACCCGACCCGAACAAAGTAGTTGCCACCTCGAATCATGAAACCAACTGCCAAGCGAATGCAGTGGCATTACTTCGATCGTGGGAGCAACCACCTAACGAATATGACAGCACTTCTCGAGTAGTGGGGCTACCCTAGAACCCCTATAAAAGGTAGGAGAACGAAAGAGAAAAGGGATAAATCATCTTCTTCTAAAAACTACCCCTTGTGGTCAAGAGTCAGAGCCTTTCTTTTTCAGCCAACTGAGAGAGATTGTACGGAGTGTCAACGGAGAGTAGGATCATCCTCCATAGCTACATCAGAACCCAACTTTAAACAAAGAGGAAATCCATTTTCCACATCTTCTGTAAATGGAAAACCGTTGGATTATAATCCTTTATTGAAAAAACTTCAATAGATGTCATTTGCAATTTTTATGGCAAATAGAAGATTGACAACTCTGCTGGGGACTGCCATCATCTCCAGTGATCTGGTAGTAGCTCAATCCGACAACATTCCAGTTGGCAGCCTAGTCAACTCGCTCACCATTCAGGTTGACCAGGAAAGGTACAAAGAATTCCTCTCTTCAGGCTCCAAGAGCCCTACTTCCCTACGGGGATGCCGTAAAGTCTCCAAGGGGACATCTCCAAGGAGGCTTTAATGGCAATAACTCAGCTAGAAGAATCGGCTAGATCCTCTTCTTCAACATTGGGCTCTAACCATGTTTCGGTTAAGACTCCTGATCTCTCAAGCAAGGTGGACCAAGGCCCCCACTTCAACAAGGGGAAGTGATCATTACCTACTCTGCAAGAAGCAAAGCTCGTGCCCTTTTCAGGACCACGCAGTCAAAAGAAATCGCCAACTCGCCATCACAAAGGCCTACTGCGCAAGTATGGAGGCCAAAGTGCGAAGTTGCAAAAGATCAAGATGCAGAAGGATTTACTAGCGTTTCCTATAGAAAGCAGAGTAAAACTACTAAAGTTGTCTATGACTACAAACACGGAGCCTATATCCGCGTCCCTCGTGTTCCAATGAAGAAGCATGATCTCATAAAGAAAGATACCCGCGAACCTCAGGTTCGCGGAAAATGTGCAATTACCCAGGAACCTATTTCAAAGGCCAAGACTATCTCACTCACTGCCCCGGCAAGAGTGAGACCCGCGCCAAGAGCCTTCAATGAAAGAGAAAGGCCAATCTTGAAGCTACCCAGGCCATCTGTTACAGATGTTGCCATGACCAAAAGTTCAAATGCGGGAGATCTTCAGGAACTTTTGAAAAAGAAAAGGGAAGATCCCAGTTATCTCACTGCCATTGTGAATGACTGATCAATGCAGTGTTATTACACTGTCATTGTTCGACACGCGCCAAGCAGTCGGTGTTCCATAGACTATAAGTTCCATCAACATCCTCATCTCAACCGGCGAAGAGGAGATGACGAAACAGGCTCGAGTTTTCTGAGCCCGAATACCCCAAGGTGTCATCCAATATGATAGGTGTCAGGGAAAAGAAGAAGAAAAAGAAGACGAAGAAAGTCTCCGAAGGATCTGCTTCCGACTCAGAGCTCTCTACAGGCCTAAAAAATGTACCCAATGAAGAGAAAGGGGTTTTCCAAAATACTGGCTCAGAAGTGGGATAGCAATCCTGATAAATTATAGACAGATGGTGAGAGTCTTCTCTGATGAGGAGGATATGACAAAATCTATTATGGCCGAGTCCCAAACATCTGATTAGTTCCTGGAAGACTCCGCCTTTGCGTACATGGCCCAAAACAATACCCCGGAGGAGTTCATGTGAAGGATGGATGAACAGGACAAAAATATCTAGCAACAACAGAACGCCATCAGCGAACTTAAAGACATGTTGCACGTTCTGTTGGAACTCGAAAAGACTAGGTTAAAAGATGCATCTTCACAGACGCCACCTTATGGCCCGAAAACCGGCAAAGGAAAGAGGGCGGAAGAAGAAGGTCATGGCCCTCACAATAATGAAGAAGAAGCAGAACATCATGAAGACGATGACAACCACTCCACGCACTAGGAAGGAAACGCAAATGCTCTTTGGATGGAAAGTTTTCAAAATCAGCTGAACGCCCTCATGCATAAGAGCGATCTATAAGAGATGGGTGTGGTAAGGCCATATCCCATGGAATGGGAAAATGTGCCATTCCTAGAAAGTTATAAACCATTGAAGCTCAAATCTTTTGATGGTAAAGGATCGCCAAACCAGGACATTTACTATTTTAAGTCGTAGATTGGGCATTTAGCTGGAAACGACCTCATTATTATGCGGGTATTTATTAGTACCTTAACAGGACTATCTTTTGAATGGTTCCGGATGTTAGAACCAAGAACCAACAATTCATGGAGTGACATGGAAAAAGCCTTTTTGACTAGGTTCTATGAAGATGACATGGAGGTGTCAATGCCGGCACTTCAGCCACTAAACAAAAAAGGGAGAGTCAGCCCGGGACTTCATCAAAAGGTTCTGAAATGATTCTCTCAGATGCCTGCATGGGATGCCAGAAAAGACTTTGGTAGAAACCTGTCGACATAATTTGTCAACTAAGGTTTTGGCCAGGATGGGAGCAGTAAAGTCCTCGACTTGGAAGAACCGTGCCCTACAAGCTGAGGAGGCTAAGGAGATCATACAAAGGCTCGAAGAAGAAGGAGGCGAGGAGAAACAGAAGTGAAATGGCGATAACAACCATAAGTCCCGATCCCGAGGATATAAGGGGAAAGAGACAATGGTGGCTGATACTCCGCAACCCGTAAAGTCTTCTCCGAAACTCCCTCCTCAGACACGTATGCCTCAAAAACAATATTCCTTCAAGGATGAGCCTACGAAAACCATCTTCAACCTCCTCATGAGTAAGAAGATATTAAAGCTGCAAGAATCTAAACGCCTAGAAGAAGCAGGGAGAGTTAATGATCCTAATTACTGTGTCTACCATAGAATTATTAACCACCCTACCCAAAATTATTATATCCTTAAAGATAAAATTCAAGCCTTGGTGGACGCCAATATCATTAAGCTCCAAGAACACCAGAAATGGTGACCGCGAACATGGTGACTGTCAAGTTCGATAAAGCTCCTGACTGGATAGAGTCAATAGTTCAAGACGGAGTGCAACCCATTCCTATAGGCATGATGCAGGTCGTGAATTTTGATCTGCATCAACAACAGGAGAAAGGATTGTCCCCTTACGAGACTGATAGGGGGAAATATTGTGGGTGCATCCAGATCTGCTTAATGATGAGCAATGGACTTCTAATTCATCTAGAAGAAGGCGAAAAGGGAAGATCTTCACTTCCAATGTCGTCTCCATAATTCCCAAAGTTGACGGAGGCATTCCTACTCTAACAGATTCGGAAGAAGAAGTAGAAGGCTCTCTGGCGACTGATGAGGATCCCCCTCTCACAGGGACCCGTTCGGGAAAAGATTATTTGAAGAACTATGACTAGGCCGCAGAACCTCGACCATCTTTAGAGAAGACCAAACCAAAAGAGTTAAGTTTGATAAAATTCTGAAGAAAAAGGGAAAATAACCTACGGAGGACTTGCAGAAGTCATTCCAGTTCGACATTCTAACACAGTTAGCCAATATTCCCGCAAGGATAACCTTGTATGAACTCCTAAAGCTTTCCAAATCTACTGGAGAAACTTTAAGAGACGCTCTGCAAGAATCGAAGGTATTCTTGGCACAAATACCAGAGATGATTGAGAATGAAGAATCTCTTTGTGCGACGTGTCACCAGATCTCTGGTAAGAATGTCCCCTACTCGCTTTCTCTCCGGCAGATATGCAAGTCAGAAGCAATAAGCATCACCGCTCTTTGTATTACAAGGGATACATAGGGTCTACGGAGATTGATCGCATTCAAGTTGATCCAGGCTCGGCCTTGAGTATCATGCCCCGGAGGATGCTACGATATCTTGGAGTTTCAATGAATAGATTAGAAGCAACTAATACTACTATCTTTGGATTCAATGCTAACGGTAGTAAACTGTTGGGTAAGATAAAGCTTAAGTGCCAAATCGGCGACCTGAAAATGAAAGTCAAGTGCTACGTGATAGACGCGGACACATCATACAATCTGCTATTGGGAAGACCTTGGATCCATAGCAATCTTATTGTGCCCTCCACGTTACATCAATGCATGAAGTATGTGGACAAAGATGGGAACGTAAGAACGCTGGTCGCGGAAAAGCAACCCTTTAAAGGAGTTGAAAACTACTTTACTGACGTGTTGCTGTATCAAGATGCATTCGGTGTTTCAGATCAGCTTGTTTTGGATGACTCTGATAGCGGCAAGGAAGCTGATACAGAATCAGGATCCGAAGATTTGGAATCCGAAGATGTAATTTGGGACGGTGAGCCCATTGTGATAACTCTCGAAGGCCTTGATGTAAATAACACCGTTCACTCTGATAGTGAATTTAGAGTTTGCTTATTCCTCTAGTATTGATTCTGAGCCCTCAAGTGCTAGCACAAATGCATTTAGCGACTGTGTAAATGAGATACGTTCTTTGAATTCCTTCCAAGCATCGATCTGGTCATCCTTACACGAATTAAGTAATGACGTTGAAAGTGCTAACAAGATTATTTTTGAGGTTCCTCCCAAGGACGGAACTCAGAAATCCATAGTATTTGGAAGGGCAAGTCACAAGAACAAAAAGAAATGTTTAGATTCTGAGGAAGAAAAGGGAAATCCCGAGTTCTTCTATTACGGTGAAAACTCTAATAGATTAGTAAAGAAAATGGGATACAATCTGGCCGAAGGCAGGGGTTGAACTTCGGAAAAGGAAGAAGAACGATCCTTTAACCCTTTGTCCCAGAAGGAAATTGTCAGATTATTACCAGAAAACCGGCAGGGGGTTAGAATACGTCACCACTCCCGAGGGTTCCTCAAGTGAAAGAACCGAAGAAAGGCAGTGCGATCATTCGTCAGAATCGTCCTGCTGGGATTCAGATGTCAGTATAGGCATGATTTTCTTCGAGGTATCCGCGAACATGGCTTCTGCGATTCAAGAAGACAAAAATTCAGAGGAAGCCTCGGCGATAAAAGACGACCCCTGGGCCAAGCATCTTAATGTGAACTGGGAGATCCAGTTTGAACAACGCGAGCCTCCAACCGAAGATAAAGTGATTCAAATAAATATGGGGGATGAAAAGAATCCTAAACCCATATTTATAAGTGAGAACCTATCCTCGGAAGAAAGAGAGGGTTTGATGTCCCTCATTCGTGAATACATCGATATTTTTGCTTGGAGTTATGAGGAGATGCCAGGATTAGACCCAAATGTAGCGGTTCATAAATTGAACATCCGGCCAGATGCTAAGTCAGTAAAACTGCAGCAACGAAGATTCTGCCCAGAGATCATGGAAGCTATTGAACCTGAAATCAAGAAGTTGATATAGTCAGGCTTTATTCGCGAAGAACAGCACCCTGATTGGGTCGCAAACATAGTTCCCGTAACCAAGAAAAACGGAAAGATCTGAATTTGCATAGACTTTGGGAATTTGAATGAGGCATGCCCTAAAGACGAATTCCCGTTATCCATCATAGATATTATGATAGATAATACTTGTGGATATGAGCGTATGACATTCATGGATGGGTTCTCGGGGTATAATCAAATAAAGATGTACCCTGATGATGAGAAGCATACGCCCTTAAGATCACAACTTAGAGTGTACTGCTATATAGTCATGCCCTTTGGCCTGAAGAATGCAGGTGCTACGTATCAACGCGCCATGAACGTAATATTTCAGGAGCATCTCCGGAAGACAGTGGAATGTTATGTAGATGACCTAGTAATTAAAAGTAGAAACAAAGACGATCACTTGAAGGATTTGAAGATGGTGTTCGACCTCATGAGGAAACACCAGCTCAAGATGAATCCAACTAAGTCTTTCCTGGGGGTTTCCAGCGGAAAATTCCTCAGCTTTGTCGTAACATCGAAAGGAATTTATCTTGATCTAGATAAGATTAAGGCTATCCAAGATATGTCACCTCCCCGTAACCTCAAAGAGTTAAGGAGACTGCAAGGTAGGCTCACGTACATCTGATTTGTCTGATAAATGTCAGCCCTTCACCAGATTAATGAGAAAAGGAGTGTCATTTGTTTGGGATGACGCATGCCAAAAGGCTTTTGAAGGAATCAAACAATATCTCATGAAGCCACCAGTGCTCGTAGCCCCAGTCTCAGGAGTACCTTTCCTGCTATACGTAAGAGCTATGGACCATTCCTTGGAGACCTTATTAGCATAGAAGAATGAGTTAAGTCACGAACAAGCTATTTATTACCTCAGCAGAATGATGATTAGGGCGGAACACCTGTATAACCCAGTGGAAACGGAATGTTTAGCTTTAGTGTTTGCAGTGCAGAAAATGTGACACTAATTAGTTGGACAAACCATCCACACTGTATCGAGAGTTAACCCCCTGAGAATATTAATGACTAAATCCGGATCGTTGAATTCAAGACTATCCAATTGAGCTATTTGACTATCACAATATAATATGCATTTTGTCCCGCAAAAGTCTGTGAAAGGACAGGCTGTGGCCGACTTCCTAGCCGAACATCTAATCCTAGCATCCTCGAAGTTGTACAAACAAATCCCATGAGAGTTTGAAGAATGGAGCCCGATTCCAGAAGAAGACGACTCGCAAGAGTCTTCGGAGGCAAATACAGTCGCGAAAGGTGTATAGCAACTTTTCTTCGATGGTGCCTCCCGAATGGGATCCAAGGGAAGAATGAGATTGGAGGTAGAAATTGTTTTTGTCTCCCCCACAACCACATCATTCCTTGAGCTTACTCATTAACAAGCTCATGCTCCAACAATGTCGCGGAGTATAACACCCTCCTAATTGGCTTAAAAATAGCCAAACAACTGGGGGTCAAACATTTGAAGGCTTATGGGGACTTGCAACTTGTTGTAAATCAAATAAAAGGGGAGTACGAGGTCAAACATGAAGACCTCCTACCGTATTATCATGTGGTGATCAAGATCGCCGATGGTTTCGATGGTTTCTATATCAGCCACGTAAAGCGCCACTGAAACAGTTGTGTAGATTCACTAGCTTCCCTAGCTGCTACATTAGCTTTGCCCAAGCATGCTAGAAGGCAAATTACAATAGGGAGCAAAGAATTATTTTGTCCAAAGGACGAACTCAAAGAGGAAATGAGGGAAACACAGGAAGACGAAGCTGACGTCTTCGAGTCAAGCCTAGAATCGAGGGATTGGCATTTTCTTTATATAGACTATGTCCTTTACGGTATATTACCTGAAGATCGAAAGGAAGCCAGGGCAATTCAGAGAAGGGCTGTCCGGTTCTACTACAACGCGGAGCTCCATACATTGTACAAGAAATCTTTTGATAGAATTTTACTTCGCTGTCTCTCCAACCGCGAAGCTCAAAACATACTCAAAGAAGCTCATGCTGGCATCTGCGGAGCACACCAGCCAGGGCCAAAACTCTGGGACAGAATTCGAAGGATGGGTTATTACTGGCCTAAGATGATGACAGAAGCGGTTAATTATACCAAGAAGTGTAGGGCCGGCCAAATATATGCAGACTTTATACATCAAGCTTCGGAGTATCTCCACCCAACGGCTACGTCGTGACCATTTGAGCAATGGGGTATAGATATTGTCGGACCAATTTCGCCATCAACGAGAGGACACCGGTTCATCTTAGCCATAACTGATTACTTTTCGAAATGGACTGAGGCGATTTCTCTGATTGAAGTAAAGTCATCAGATCTTATCAAATTCATTAAGTACCATGTGCTTTATCGCTTCGGAGTGCCCAAGAGAATCATTCATGATAACGGGCCCAAGTTTGTGAGCCAAGTATATTCTAGATTCTGCAACAAGTACAGAATCGAGGATATAGCTTCATCACCATATTACCCTGCAACCAATGGTTTAGCAGAAGCTTTCAATAACACCATTATAAAACTTCTCGAAAAATTTGTATCATCCAATTAGAGAGATTGCGATGAAAAGCTCGGAGAATGCCTGTGGGCATATCACACCATGGTTTGAACCCCCACTAATGCCACGCCCTTTTCTTTGGTATAGGGGACAGAAGCAGTTTTGCCTTTGGAAATTCAAATCCCGTCGTTACGAGTTGTGTTAACAACTAGAATGACACAAGAAGAAAGACATCAGCAAAGACTCCAAGAATTAGAGGCCTTGGATGATAAACGCTTGGAAGCTCAACAAAGTATTGAACTATACCAGGTGCGGATTTTCAGAACTTTTAACAAAAAGGCCAAACGAAGAACTTACAAGAAAGGTGATCTAGTCCTGTCAGTCAGAAGACCGATCATAACCAGCCAAAAGCCTAGAGGAAAGTTCCAGCCGAAGTGGGAGGGACATTTTGTATTTGATACGGTTTACTCCAACGGTGCATACCGGTTGGCGAAGCCAAATGGTGATAAGATCATGATAACAATCAATAGGAAATTTCTGAATAAATATTATTCTTAGTAAAATTTTGGAACACCAGTCGCAATGTGATCTGGGTAGCTCGATGCAAATGATGAACAAAAGCTTGTCTGTAATCGGAAGTTCATTAATAAAGATTCGTGGTTCCGGACTAAAAATCTTTAAGCCGCGAATCAAATTTCTTTCTTCCAAATTGCCAAGTTAAAAAATACCTCTGGCGAATCAAATTTCATTCTTTTAAATTTGCCAAGTTAAAAAATACCTCTGGCGAATCAAATTTCTTTCTTTCAAATTTGCCAAGTTAAAAAATACCTCTAGCGAACCAAATTTCTTTCTTTCAAATTTGCCAAGTTAAAAAAAAATACCTCTGGCGAACCAAATTTCTTTCTTTCAAATTTGCCAAGTTAAAAAATACCTCTGGCGAATCAAATTTCGTTCCCAAGTTAAAATACCTCTAGCGAACCAAATTTCTTCTTTCAAAGTTGCCAAGTTAAAAACACCTCTGGCGAATCAAATTTGTCAACAAGAAGTTTTTTTATTCACAGTAATTTTGGATACTTTGAAAATTTTGATTCATTTTAAGATTATCAAGTTAATAGTTACCTCTGGTAATCAACATCAGAATCATCCTTCATATACTTTTAGTTATGTTAAAAGAAAATAATTTCTTTATTCATCACCAGATCAAAATTACAAAGAATTCTCTAGTATTGTACATTCAACAAGAGTGAATACAAATCACTGATGTGAAAAAAAGGAAAAGTTTGCTTCTGTAGCCTCCTCTCCCAAGGATGGCTTAAAGACAGTAGTTTGCTTCTGCAGGCTCCTCTTCTGGAATGACAAACTAGCTTTTGTAGTTGTTTCTTTCAGCATGGCTCGAATAAAAAAGTATGCTTCTGTAAACTCTTCTTCTAGAATGACAGACTTGCTTCTATAGCCTTCTCTTTGGGCATGGCTTGGATCAAAAAGTTTGCTTCATGACCTCCACTTCCAATTTGCTCTTGTAGCCTCCTTTTTAAGGACAGCTTAAAGGCAATCTTGTTTCTTCTTTCCAACCACAATCAGGGACCTCCTGGTTGGTCCCCTAGTGATAATGCCAGCGACTTAATTAGTTCAAAACTGGGCATACCAAATGCACACCCCAAATGTATAACGTGAAGGGTTGCACAAATTCTAGGTCCTGGTCATTAGTACCCCAACCTTGTGGGATACTAGGAAAGAAGAGAAACAATGTCCCAGAACCGAAAATTTTTCTCTCATGAAAAATACATGAGACCTTCCAAGACCCTAGAGGTATTAGAAGCAATTATGAGTCCACTGGGTCTGGGTCATTGTTAAGGAGAATGACTATGGTTATCTCCTGCAGCCAAGTGAAATCCCTGTTAAAAAAAAGGAAGAAAGGAAGAAAGAGTGATATTAATCAGAAGAAGAAGTTTACCTTAATTAAGGAAAATGACTACGGTCAGAAGAACATTTTCGGTGGAACACCTTGCTAGATTGAGATAGTCCGGAGGTCTTGTAACATACCAACTCTTATCCATCACTTCGGTTGGAGAAGAAGAAAATATGGTTGCACAAATAAGTCGACTATAAAAGAAAGGAAGAGAAGAGAATCGCGAAGAAATTTTCTCATGACTGAATAATCTCCATTGAAGGAATCATGCATCTTATATAGACGGTCTGGTAACTATGATCTTCGGTTTGGAAAAGATAAAGCCGAAATCTTCGGTTAAAATTTTCAGTTCAGATCTCAACAGAATTTATTACTATTGCATGGGACGGTTAGATATTGTAGCCCGTAGATTTCGTCATTAATAAAGATATGCAACAATTGGGATTCCACGCTCTAAGGCTTCATCCCAAGGCTCGTGGAAGTCTCTACAAATTCTGAGGAATTTTGGGTCATCTCGCGAATTTTTGGATAGAAGGTCGCAAACTTAAACTAGCAATCCTCAGAAGTCAAGATCGTGAATTTAGTATGAATCTGCGAACCTCTAGATGAGAAGTTCCAAATCTGACAAAGGCTCATGAAAGTCACGTGACACATATACGGATACTAAAATTTTACGAATACTCTCAAGTCTCAGATATAAGATGGCAGTTTATTGCAAGTCTTCGAAGACAAACGCTGAAGTCATGCCATAGAAATACAAAATTGAATTCAAGACTTTCTACATGAGCAAGGAGTCATACCATGCACAACAAATGTCAAGGGTACTATTACAAAAGAAGGAACAACAGAGAATCAAATATATATATATATATATACAAACTTCTGCAGTACAATTATTCAAGAGAGATTTAATTCTCTCCTTGGCATCATCAATATCTTGCTTAAGGACCTCATAAGCTTGGACAGTGGCTTGACGACGTAATTCATTGTCACTAGCGACGACATTCTGCACTGCAGCAGCCTCCAGCATGTCCAATTAAGCTTGTATCATCTGGAGATCTCTGGTTGTATTGTCCAGCTTTGGCGAGATTCCTCATCGACTCATCACGTTCCTTGGTGATCTTGGCTAAGAAGGCTTGAGCTTTGGCTATAGACTCTTGGGTCCTGACAATAGCCTGGTCATGGTCCTTGACAAATTGAAGCAGCGGCCTCCACTTGAAGAACTAGAGACTGACGATCTGATTGACCCTTTTCTAGGGAGGCTTTGCAAGCATTGGCCTTCGCCTGGGTCTCCTTCTGGAACCCAAGTTGTTCCTCTTTCAGTCTCTGGAAAATGGCTTCGACTGCATCAGATTTGTCAACACTTCTGGCTTTCGATAGGAATTCAACATGCTTTTGAAGCTGAGTTATCATAAACTTGAAGGGAAGAGCTTTCTCTTCTACACCAATGCTGACAATACCAGTCAAGTAGATATTGAGAACACTGGCAAGTGAAGCGAATGAAGCCCCCTTCAGTATCTTATCAATGCAGCGATCAAGGAAGTGGAGGAAAGTCTCCACCATGTCCTTCAATAAATCAACTTCAAAGATATTAACCTCTACATCAGAGGGATCAACACTGGCTAGGGCAGAAATGGTTTGATCCACACTCTGCAGCACAGAGGCAACAATGCCAACATCAGGAGGAATGGGACCTCTGGAGGCTTCAGCAGAACTACCAGCTACAACATCTTAAACCAAAATATCGGACGGAGCAACTATGGCCGAGACCATGGACGCAATAGTCTCTGGAATTCTTGCTTCTGTAGTATCAACAACAGAGGTGGTAACCTTGTTCACCTCATCGGCGACAACTTCTGCGATGGTGTCATCTGGCAAAGTTACCTTCGCGCCCATGCACTGTAAATCTGGAGTCAAAACTGGAGCTGGCAAAAAGAAGAAAGTTGATAGTTGGATGTCACAGTTTCATTTAATAATAATAGAATACTAAAAGAAAAGAAAAAGACGAACCTGAAGGTTGAACACTGGATTCTCCAGGTCCGTATACCTCAGGTCCGAATACCTCAGGTCCGTATACTTCGGTCCGAACGTCTTCACTCAGATAGATGTACTTTCCATGGAGGAGTGGAAGAATGAAGATTGCCACTACTGACATCGTCGTCATCACCCCATTCATCTTGATCTTCTGAAGGAGGTGCTACTTTATGCACGAACTTCCCTGATTATTTGTATTTCATAATCCATGGAAGCTTGACGAACGAGAGCTGCAAGATCCTCCTGTGTAGCAGAAAAAGCCTTTACTTCAACAGTGACCTGGTGTGTGAGAGTCGCAGGATCCTCTTGGATAGCAAGAGTAGGATCACTGTAAAAAAACAAGTCCTTAAATCCAATGTCTCTTAAGAGAACGAAGAGTTAAAGAGGAGTCATCCTCATCCTCCTCAGGTTCCTCTGCGAGGGTTTCAGAAATCAAACTGGGTGCTATAATACCGGCTCCAGATGGGGTGTCCTGCGGATCAACGCCCCGTGGATCAATAGCCATGTCACTGAGTCACCTCAGTCTCTTTCTCTTATGCAAAATCTTCTTTGGAGAAGATTGTGGTTGAGGAGACGTTTCCTTCAAAGTTGGGAGAGGAGGAACATCAAGGGAAACAGGTTGAGTTGATAAAGCCGGTGCATTATTGCCCTCCTCCCTTTGTTGAGTCACCGGTTCCGACTCATCAGAGGCACTTTTTGCCCCGAAATCTTCCATCCCTGCTACTTTTGTACTACCAGCCTTCTTCTTCTGAGCATACTAAGCTCTGATCTCCCTCAGGCAGGTATGATTTACACTGAAGTTTTGAGGACCGGAATTAGCATTAGCGAACCATTTACAGCAACTGAAACTCATATTCAAGTTCGGGATTTTTAGAGGAAGATCAAATCTAGCTTGGGTTCCACCTGCGATGAAATGAAACCAAGCTGGAGCTCCTTCGAAGGCATTCCCAATAAAACTCATTTCCCTATTGGGATTACCAACATAAAGTTGATCATACCCGAACTGTCGAGCGAAACGGCTCAGGTAATAAGGTTCTATATAACAATGGTTCCTCAAACGAAGAACCAAATATCCTGGGCGGATGTTTATCAACCACCAGAAGCACCCCGGAGACAGAACAGTGAATTTATCAGCACCAACCATGTCTGCGAATTCTTCCCCGTACCCAGCATTCGAAAAGTATGGAAAATATCTGAATAATTCAAAACTTGCAAAGTGACGGAGGGTCTTGCGGATTGCAGCCATATAGCCCCCTCTCCATTGCGACCTCTCATAGTGCTTCACTTTGGGAGCACTTAAGTCTACCTACGAATCAGCAGGACTCATCAAAGTGGGGCAATATAGAACCAACCAAACCATCAAATAAGTATAAGGGAGTTCTACACAAGAATTAGGAGTCTTAATGACTGGATCTCCTTTCTTCCTCTACTCCTTCACATTGCAGAATTTATCAGATAATCTCCTCAGTCCGCTTTAGATGCTGCAAACCAATGTGGGCAACAGACTGAGTCGCCTATCAAGTGCTAGTAGGACAACTGGGTATACGGCCCTAATGGGTATGTTTTCCTGCGAAGAAATAACACACTTCTTCAGCCATACCATCAGATAGCCCGCCAAGAAGGCAGGATAGATAAAGGTTAGAGGGCCTGATAGTGAAAAATTTCAAAGGACGTCCCAGCCTTGAAAACGTCCTCATCAGATTCGGCAACGTAAGCGTCTGTCCCGAAACTTACGATTCTTCTCTCAACTTCCTTTTCAGAAACTGGAGGAAGGTGAGTAAAATTAGAATTACTCTTGAAAAAGTTGGGCAGAAGATATTACAGCCACTTCTTTGGCTTCAAGTTGCGAGTACTGGGTGTGTGGGTGCAAATATGATAATGGCAGAGCAACTCCCAGCAAGTATTATAGACCAAAGGGTCCCGGGTCTTCAGCAGATGGAGTTCTTCCCCAGTACGGATGTACTCTTCATATGGGATGTCTCCCATGGGCAATCCCGAAATTTCGTACATATCGTGAAGGGCGAAACCCAATTCACCTCGAGGGCAAAAAATTGTACAAGTATCAGGATTGTACAGTTCCAGTAAAGCAAAAAAAATATAATCTGCTAGCGGGAATGTCATGCTGAACAGCCCTGATAGCACGATACAATCCCGCATGATGAAGCTGATCTCTGAAAGTTTTCAGAAAGAAGTCAGTCATTAAGACTGCCCACTCTCCTTTTGAGGAACAGTGAACCCATCCAGGGGGACGAATATCTTAAACAGGGAATTCCCCTTGTGCATTGACAAATCGGTGTAAGAAAGTCTGTGCGACTATGGGTGTTTCACCTCTAGGGAAGTCATGATTAAGCAGCCCCGGGAGCAATCCACAAAAGTGTTTTCCAGTTGAACGAGGGAAAGCACCTTGAAAGTTAAATCCTCCCAATAAGATGCCATCCTGCGGTCTGTTTATGTGCCTGTCCATTCGTCTGGGCACGGAAAGGGATTGGAGGAATAAGAACGGGTAAGAGCTCTCCATGTTAGGGAGAAATAAGTAGCGGCCTTCGATTTGACGAAACCACTTGTAATCTCCATCTTCCAAATCAATATCGGACACCGAAACATGATCCCCGAATAAAAAGGCGGGTTTGTGTAGCAAGGACCGATCATCTCCTTCAAAAGGTGCATTAGTCTTCAGTTCTCGCAATGTTGAGTGAGTAGGATAGACAATTTTATCTTCCCTCTCTTGGCTATCAGATGTTGTACAGTGCGAGAAAACTTGACCGAATCTAAACTCTTTCTTCCCGTCATAACCATCCGAGTATCCGAAGTAATGGTCCTTAGACCAAGGATTCAAACTATAATCAACTGCAGGAGGAGATATTCAGATTAAAGACAAAAACTTTTAAAGAAAGGGATTGCCTTTTTTTTAAGTTATTATTATTACCTCCAATCAAGGGTTCCTACCGGACCACCGTAGAACTGGAGGGTGCATGAGGACCTTGATGACCACTGGCAGCAGCACTGGAGGAGGAAACTTTCTTCGGCATCTTTTGCAGATTAAGGAAATCTTCCACAAAGACTATCGAAAACTAGAAGAGATTGAAGACGAGAAGTCTGAGGAACCCTAAAAGGAAAAAAACTTGGATTTCAAATTTCTCAAGATGAGAATGGCCTCGATCATGAAATCGAGGTTATATAGCAGATGATTTGACGGCCGAGATCTTCGGATAGACGTGATATCTAGCCCGAATCTCGTGAGTACCTTTTCATTTATTGCAGCTCAGAGAACGTCTCAATCTTACGCTGTAGAAAGCAACAGCCTTCCGGCTTTTCCGCAAGGGAAAAGGTCGTGACCCTAATACAGAGTCGTCTTCCTCTCCAAAATAATAGTTTGTGACCCTAATACAGAGTCGTCTTCTCCTCCAAAATGAAAGTTCGCGACCCTAATACAGAGTCGTGTTCCTTCCAAGACGAAAGTTTGTGACCCTAATACAGAGTCGTGTTTGTGGCCCTAACACAGAGTCGTATATTTCAAGAGCAGCAAATTGTGGCGCTAATACAGAGTCGCATTTTCCTTCAAATGCAACAAATTCACGGCCCTAATACAGAGTCATGTTCCTTTCAAAATGGGAGTTCGAGATATTGAGACAGAGTCATGCTGCCCTCAATTAAAGTAAGTTCTAATATAGAATTGTACTCTCAAAAATATGAAAAATAGAGATTCTAATACAGAATGATATATCCAAAGTATTCTAAAGCTTCTCAAAAATCATGAGAGTTTTGAAAACTTTGGAGGGAGTTTTGTTGGAGAAGAATTCTGGAAAACAAAGTAGATCCGCGAATTTAGGGTTGGAAATGCTCAACTCAGCAGATCTGCGAACCTAAAGATTGAGGTTCGTGACCCAGTGGTGACAGAGCAGGTTCGCGAATCTAAAACTAAGATTCACGATACTACCTATAGCTTCCGGGTAGGGGTTTAATATAAAGTCACACGACCCAAACAAAGGAGTTGCCACCTCAGATCGTGAAACCAACTGCCAAGCGAATGCAGCGGCATTACATCGATCGTGGGAGCAACCACCTAATAAATATGATGGCACTTCTCGAGTAGTGGGGCTAACGATTGAGCAAATGAGGCAGGACGTTACCCTAGAGGCCCTATAAAAGGCAGGAGAACGAAAGAGAAAAGGGATCGATCATCTTCTTCTAAAAACTACCCCTTGTCGTCAAGAGTTCAGAGCCTTTCTTTTTCGGCCAACTTAGAGAGATTGTACGGAGTGTCAACGTAGAGCAGGATCATCCTCCATAGCTATATCAGAACCCAGCTTTAAACAAAGAGAAAATCCATTTTCCTCATCTTCTGTAAATGAGAAATCGTTGGATTGTAATCCTTTATTGAAAAACTTCAATAGAGTGTCATTTGCAATTTTTATGGCGAATAGTATAGATAAAGGTACTTTAGCTTTATGTATTAAAGGTTGTTGTCTACCCATAAAATCATTTAGCATGCCTTTTTTTCTCTAAAGGTATCCAATATTATTGAGGAATAAAAGCACTTTGTATTAAACTAGCTTCAGCACCAGTGTCTACTAAAGCATGTATAGTAAATTCTGTAGAACCAAAAATTTTTACTGTAACAGGAATATAAACATGTAGTAGAGCTTTTTTCTTTAAATTAATCATAAGGTAATCTTATGGCATTATCTTGGATGTTTTGATTATCTAATAAATATTGTGTTCTGCCTTCTATTGGTTCTTAATCTTCTATGGGTGACATACTATGTCTAGAAGATTCAATATTTATAAATCTGTGTCTAAAAGGCTCAATATTTATAGTTTCATTTTGATAAGATGTAGAAGGTACAGATCGATAATCAATACTTCTACTTCTACTTATTCTTGTTGAATCCGGAATGGGATTAAAAATTGTAGTAGATATTGTGTTACCAGAAACTAAGAAGTGTTCTACTGGTAATTGTATTTTTGGTTTTAATGATTTAATAAAGATTTGCATATCATTATCAAATCTAAGATGTCTTATATCTATTAATTTTGGTTGTATAACTTTTCCATTACCAACTTCAAACAGTTTTACAAATTGATTTGGTGTAATATAGTTAAATGTTGAAGTGTCATTTAGGACCATACAATGTTCCCATTGTATTCCTAAAACCTTTGAACTAGGTAATAATTCTACTCCTTTCAAATTTATTGATTAGGAACATACTTTATCAATATTTTGGTCATCTAGACTTATGCAATAGTTAGGGTGAATATTAACTCCAAATATTCTGTTTGCTAAATTTGATTTAGCACCACCCATTAAACTGTTTAATGGATTATTGATTATTCTTTCATCTAAGCAAGCAATCATAATTGGTGTATCTATTCCTGAGCGGAATAGTCCAGTAATTTTGATCTGAATTAATCCTATAGGAAGATATTTCATTTTAGGATATTTTTTTCTTAGTTTAGTTATTTGTTATGAGTTGATGAGTTCTACTGAAATAAAATCTTTATCTCCTTTTAATTCAATATTACCTTGCATTCTTTCGAATACATAGGTTTTTGTATTTAGAAATCTTGATCTAAATGGTGGTTTTTTGTATACATCTCTTTTCTCTGTATGAGGTATGGCTTCTTTTAATCTTTCAAGATCTTCGTCAGTAATGACGAATTGTTTACCCATACTATCTTTTATAGTGTTATTTTGTATTTCAGATCCAGATATACTTGAACTAGAAGGTTTTGTACCTTCTGAAATAGTATTCATATAGATTCGATATTCATAATGTTTTTCTTTATCACTTTGAGAACTTGAAACTAGTGATTTTTTAGTATTGTATATGTCACTTAGATCTTCTTTGATTAAAGGTAGATCTTCATATTTTTGTAAAATTAGTAATTCTCTCGGATCACCTTGATCTATGACATAGTCTTTATCTTCAAGGCTTGTACTTTTAAATAGTACACTTACATTGAGTTTTGTCATTGGTTCTATTAAACCATGTGTAATAAAAATATTATTTTTTACATGTCTTTGGATATTGTATATAATTCCAAAGTAACCAAATGGTATATGTATAATTAAATCTAAAAAGATTTCTGTAGATCTATATCTTTTTTGTTTATAACTTCTACCACTGTAAAGTATATAACCAGCCGAATGTATTCGTTCTTTTTTAGGAAGAATAGCATATGGTGTTAACAGTGTAATTTTTATCTGATTATATGTTTCATTGTGTAAGCATATTAATATTAAAGCTTTCGAAATCTGAAAGTAACTCTTTAGATTCAGAGCTTGAATATATGCTTTCTGCTTCATACACAGTAGATCATGTATAGTTCCTACATTTATATCATAGCTTTCTATGCCATCTAGTATTATTGTTTTAATGTTTAAAGGGCATTCATTAGAATAATGACCTTCTTTATTGCATTTAAAACATCTGCAACCTTTTTTAAATTTCTTGTTTTCTATAAATTTTCTTTTTTTAAAAGATTTATGCTTTTGGTATTTCTCTTTGAATTCGGGATTCCATTTCTTTTTAGTAATCCAGAATTTCTTTCGTTTATAATATTTATTTCTATGTTTATGTTTTTTGGAGTTGTATTGATGTCTAGAATAATATACTGAAGGACATCCAAATTTTGTATTTATTTCTTCGTCATACTTGGGACAACAAGATGTACGAAGTTTTGACATTAATATATGTTTTTTCATTTGCTTATTAGCTTTTGTATTTTGACATACTTCTTTTATAGTATCCATGCAGGATTTTTTTAGAAATCCCGTAGAATGTATACTTTCTGGATTATTTCTAGCAAAACTTTTTAATCGTAATTGATCATATTTTTTTCTTATCAAATCATTCCATGGAGATGGTAATTTGGCAAAAAAGCCTTAATCCAGAATAATTTTATATCTACTTTAGTCAATTTAAAAATAAGACCGAGATATGTATTTACAAACTCCTCTAAAGCACATATATCGCATAATTGTAATTTGAGTAAGAATGTTTCTGAAATATTATCATCTTCTACAAATTCTTCTCCTATTAGGTCAGCATAAAGTAAAGCTAGTATGCGACCCAAAACTTCTTTTTTTATAGGATGTTTTTCTATTTCTTTTATGACATTAGGATGGAATCTTTCATATTGAGATAACCAATCTAAAGCAATTCCTTCCTATTTACTTGTAGCATATAAAGCAAATTCTAGGTTTGGTATTTCTACCGGGGATATAAAAACATGCCAATAATATGTTGACTCCACTCTGATATATATTTTTTAATTGTGTATATGGTATACTGTCAATATTAAAATATAAATGTGGAGAATCTTGTCCTATAGATCTTTTGCCTTTTCTTAAGATATAATTGTTAACAAAAGTCTCTGTCTACAGGGTTTGTTGGCATTGTATTCACTGATGAAATTTCCTCTTCCATCTGAGTTGGATTTAGATTTGGAGGAATATAACTCCCCATCATAAATTGCGATGTGAATCCTTGTTCCATATTTATAGTATAAGATTCATAACCAATATGATATACTTTAATATTTCAGTGTGAATTTAATATTTCGGTATGAATCTTCTTCTGAAGAATCTCCTGAAAAATATCGGTGTGACTCTTCTCCCGAAGAATCTCCTGATAAAAATTCTGTATCAGTGTGGTTTAAACAAACCTCTTGATCAAAATCTTGATATTTTTCATATCTAAAATATTGTATAGAAGTTATATGATTTTCATAGAAGTCATACACTTTGGAACTGGGTATTTCACGAATTAAGTCCTTTTCCTACAAGATAAGAAATTGTCTGTAGAATTTTTTCATCTACAGTGTTAGTATCAACAGGTATAGTAGTTTTTGAAGAATATTTTAGCATTCTAATTAAACAAATGCTTAATTTTTCTTTTAATTTATTTGTGTTTCTAGTAGAAACAGATAATGACATGTTTTTTTCTAAATTTAAATAAGTTTTTATTTGAGTGATATCTGTTGAGATTTTTTCAATTGATCACAGATATAGTTGTTAATTCCATCATTAGGTGTGTTTCCAACTACATGTATAACATGATGTGAATCTGTAAGTTAATAAGGGCAACTGTAGTTTGTGTCTGGTAAGACTAGGTTGTTCTTATCTATTGGATAAGGGCGAGGTCATGTTGTTATCCTCTGTTACTTGTTTAGTTGTCTAATTATTATTATTTTTACTTCTTTTTGACCCTATTCTCTCCGGCTACTTGGCACTTCTAACCGTGGCTTTCTGGTAGAGTAAAGCTGCAAGGACCTGACCCTTCTGGTCTATCCACCACAAACTTATACCATTGCTTCAGAGAGATAGAGCACAACACTGGTTCGTTTCCTACTGCATGCATATGAAGCAAAATAAAAATAGTAGAGTTCTAAACAGTAACTAAGATAACAACATGACTTCGCCCTTATCCAATAGATAAGAGCAACCTAGTCTTACCAGACGCAAACTATAGTTGCCCTTATAAACTTACAAATTCACATCATGTTATACATGTAGCTGGAAACACACCTAATCTTGTTTTGTATTAATTGACCTCGCCCTTAACCAATGGATAAGAACAACCTAGTCTTACCAGACAAAACTACAGTTGCCCTTATAAACTTACAAATTCACATCATGTTATACATGTAGCTGGAAACACACCTAATGACGGAATTAACAACTATATCTGTGATCAGTTGAAAAAAATCTCAACAGATATCACCCAAATAAAAACTTATTTAAATTTAGAAAAAAATATGTCATTATCTGTTTCTACTACAAACACAAATAAATTAAAAGAAAAATTAAGCATTTGTTTAATTAGAATGCTAAAATATTCTTCAAAAACTACTATACCTGTTGATACTAACATTGTAGATGAAAAAATTCTATAGACAATTTCTTATCTTGCAAGAAAAAGAGTTAACTAGTGAAATACCCAGTTCCAAAGTGTATGACTTCCATGAAAATCATATTACTTCTATACAATATTTTAGATCTGAAAAATATCAAGATTCTGATCAAGAGGTTAGTTTAAATCACACTGATACAGAATTTTTATCAGGCAATTCTTCGGAAGAAGAGTCACACCGATATTTTTCAGGAGATTCTTTGGAAGAAGATTCACACCGAAATATTAAAGTATATCATACTGGTTATGAATATTATACTATAAATATGGAATAAGGATCCACATCGCAACTTACGATGGGGAGTTATGTTCCTCCAAATCTAAATCCAACTCAGATGGAAGAGGAAATTTCATCAGAGAATACAATACGAACAAACCTTGTAAACAGAGAGACTTTTGTTAACAATTATATCTTAAGAAAAGGCAAAAGATCTATAGGACAAGATTCTCCACATTTATATTTTAATATTGACAATATACCATATACACAATTAAAAATATATATATCAGAGTGGAGTCAACATATTATTGGCCATGTTTTTATATCCCCGGTAGAAATACCAAACCTAGAGTTTGTTTTATATGCCACAAGTAAATGGGAAGAAATTGTTTTAGATTGGTTATCCCAATATGAAAGATTCCATCCTAATGCCATAAAAGAAATATAAAAACATCCTACAAAAAAAGAAGCTTTGGGTAGCATACTAGTTTTACTTTATACTGACCTAACAGGAGAAGAATTTGTAGAAGATGATAATATTTCAGAAACATTCTTACTCAAATTACAATTATGCGATATATGTGCTTTAGAGGAGTTTGTAAATACATATTCGGTCTTATTTATAAATTGACTAATGTAGATAAGAAATTATTCTGGATTAAAGCTTTTTTTGCCAAATTACCATCTCCATGGAATGATTTGATAAGAAATAAATATGATCAATTACGATTAAAAAATTTTGCTGGAAATAATCCAGAAAGTACACATTATACGAGATTTCTAAAAAAATCCTGTATGGATACTATAAAAGAAGTATGTCAAAATACAAAAGCTATTAAACAAAAAAAAAATCAGATATTAAAGTGAAAACTTCGTACATCTTGTTGTCCCAAGTATGATAAAGAAATAAATGCAAAATTTGGATGTCCATCAGCATATTATTCTAGACATTAATATAACTCCAAAAAACATAAACATAGAAATAAATATTATAAACGAAAGAAATTCCGGATTACTAAAAAGAAATGGAATCCTGAATTCAAAGAGAAATACCAAAAGCATAAATCTTTTAAAAAAAGAAAATTTGTAAAAAAACAAGAAATTTAAAAAAGGTTGCAGATGTTTTAAATGCAATAAAGAAGGTCATTATGCTAATGAATGCCCTTTAAACATTAAAACAATAATACTAGACGACATAGAAAGCAATGATATAAATGTAGGAACTATACAAGATCTACCTAGTGATGTTTCTACTATATATGAAGTATAAAGCATATATTCAAGCTCTAAATCTGGAGAGTTACTTTCAGATTTCGAAAGCTTTAATATTAATATGTTTACACTTAGTGAAACATATAATAGAACAAAAACTACACTGTTAACACCGTATGCTATTCTTCCTAAAAAAGAACGAATACATTCGACTGGTCATATACTTTACAGTGGTAAAAGTTATAAACAAAAAAGATATAGATCTATAAAAATCTTTTTAGATTTAATTATACATATACCATTTGGTTACTTTGGAATTACATACAATATCCAAAGACATGTAAAAAATAATATTTTTATTACACATGGTTTAATAGAACCAATGACAAAACTCAATATAAGTGTACTATTTAAAAGTACAAACCTTGAAGATAAAGACTATATCATAGATCAAGGTGATCCGATAGGATTACTAATTGTACAAAAGTATGAAGATCTACCTTTAATCAAAGAAGATCTAAGTGACATATACAATACTAAAAAATCACCAGTTTCAAGTTCTCAAAGTGATAAAGAAAAACATTATGAATATCGAATCTATATGAATATTATTTCAGAAAGTACAGAACCTTACGGTTCAATTATATTTGGATCTGAAATACAAAATAACAGTATACAAGATAGTATGGGTGAACAATTCATCAATACTGACGAAGATCTTGAAAGATTAAAAAAATCCATACCTTGTACAGAGAAAAGAGATGTATACAAAAAACCACCATTTAGATCAAGATTTCTAAATACAAAAACCTATGTATTCGAAAATATGCAAGGTAATATTGAATTAAACGGAGATAAAGATTTTACTTCAGTAAAACTCATCAACTCACAACAAATAACTAAACTAAGAAAAAAATATCCTAAAATGAAATATCTTCATATAGGATTAATTCAAATCAAAATTACTGGACTATTCCGCTCAGGAATAGATACACCAATTATGATTGCTTGCTTAGATGAAAGAATCATTAATAATCCATTAAACAGTTTAATGGGTGATGCTAAATCAAATTTATCAAACATAATATTTGGAGTTAATATTCATTCTTACTATTATATAAGTCTAGATGACAAAAATATTGATAAAGTATGTTCCTTATCAATAAATTTGAAAGGAATAAAATTATTATCTGGTTCAAAGGTTTTAGGAATACAATGGGAACATTGTATGGCCTTAAATGACACTTCAACATTTTACTCTGTTATACCAAATCAGTTTGTAAAACTATTTGAAGTTGGTAATGGAAACGTTATACAACCAAAATTAGTAGATATAAGACATCTTAGATTTGATAATGATATGCAATTTTTTATTAAATTATTAAAACAAAAAATACAATTACCAGTAGAACACTTCGTAGTTTCTGGTAACACAATATCTACTACAATTGTTAATCCCATTCCTGATTCAACAAGAATAAGTAGAAGTAGAAGTATTGATTATCGATCTGTACCTTCTACATCTTATTAAAATGAAACTATAAATATTAAGCCTTCTAGACATAGTTTTATAAATATTGAATCTTCTAGACATAGTATGTCACCCATAGACGATCAAGAACCAATAGAAGGCAGAACACAACATTTATTAGATAATCAAAACATCCAAAATAATGTCATAAGATTACCTTATAATTGATTTGAAGAAAAAAACTGCTATTGCATGTTTATATTCTTGTTACAATAAAATTTTCTGGTTCTATAGAATTTACTATACATGCTTTAGTAGACACTGATGCTGAAGCTAGTTTAATACAAAGTACTTTTATTTTGGATACTTTTAGATAAAAAAGGTATGCTAAATGATTTTATGGGTAGACAGCAATCTGTAACACATAAAGCTGAAGTACCTTTATCTATACCTGATATTAATGGTCTAGATAAATATTACACTTTTGAATTTGCTTTATTACCTAAAGAATTTGATTCCGATTGCATTATTGGCATGAATAATTTACGCAACTATCCCCCATATAATACACATTATTTTGCTTTTGATGGTCTAATGATACCTCGTGTACCATTCCCTGCACCTTTCTTACAATATTTTATGACAGCACAGCATGGTGAAGTTCATCTAATAGACTCTGCTACTGCTTTAGACTCTAAACTGCTCATGCTTTTCATGATACACATGATTACTGTACCTATACATTTCCTATTCAGAACAATTATGAAAAAACTATTCATGATATGCTTAGTTCTTTATATAGTGACAATCCATTAAAACACTTTGAAAAAGCTCCACGTTATTGTACCCTAGAATTACTAGAACAATATCAGACTACAAAAATATGAGTAAATAGTATTATGGCCTTCTGATAAAGAAGAGTTTGCCCGACAGATACAAGAATTAGAAAAATTACGATTAATACAAAAAAGTTCTAGTCCTCACTCTTCGCCTGCTTTTTGGTAAGGAACCATGTAGAAATTAAATGAGGAAAAGCTAGAATAGTTATAAACTATAGAAAGTTAAACAATTGTACTAAGTTCGATGGGTATTTTATTCCATCGGCAGAACAACTAATTAAACAAATACAAGGAGCTAAATACTATAGTAAATTTGATGCTAAATCTGGATTCTGGCAAATAAAGCTAAACGATCAGATATCAAGAGAAATAACAGCATTTACTTGCCCACAAGGACATTACGAATGGAACGTAATGCCTTTTGGATTAAAAAACGCACAACAGATATTCCAAAAATGGATGAATTCTATGTTTGGACATTTACAATATGTGTCAGTATATATAGATGACATCTTAGTTTTTTCTAATTCATTAGAAGAACATAAGAAACATTTATTAGCAGTCACTAAATTATTAGTGAATAATGGAGTTATCCTAAGTCCAAAAAAGATAGAATTATGCAAGGGAGAAATAGAATTCCTTGGTAAATATATAAAAAAAAGGTCAGATAGAGCTACAACAGCATATCTACTCAAAAATAAAAGAATATCCTACTATGTTTAAAACATTAAAAGAATTACAAAGTTTTCTTGGAATTATAAACTATGGTAGAAAGTTTATTCCTAATTTAACCAAGAAAGTAAAACATCTTCAGGAACTGTTAATAGTAGAACAAAGTAAATATAAACAAGAAACTGGTGAACAACCAAGAAAATAGAATACAGATAAAATTCCTATTACTTTAACAAAAGATGAAGCAAAAGAGATTGAAAAAAATTAAATCTCTAATACAAAATCAAAACATCTTATATTTTCCATTGGAATCTGAATTAGTTATTTTACAACAGATGCTTCTGATATTTTTTGGGCAGGTGTATTAATTGCTCAAAAGAAAGAAATTGTTACTTATACTTCTGGAAAATTTTCTACAATTCAGCAAAAATATTCTACATATGATAAAGAGTTGCTTGCTATTAAATTAGCTCTTAAATCTTTACATATTTATTTGTTAAATAGAAATTTTATAATTGAGACTGATAATAAATTTGTTGCTCAATTTCTTAAGAAAAAAATAATAAATAATCCTGAAGAAAATCTCAGGAGAATACGTATTGCATTATATTTAGAAATATTTAATTATGATGTTAAATATATTCCAGGATATACTAATATTGTTACTGATTTATTAACCAAACCATGAACAAAGATATACATCTTCGGTTGAAACAAATGGAAGACCAGATGAAGCGCCAACAGGAATGGCACACTCAATCTAGAAGCAAGAAGGGAAAGAAGATTATTGGAGAATCTTCTTCCACAAAGCCAGTCCCTACAGGGACAATCGGCCTACAAGCCATGAACACAACAACCGGCTCACCAACCGCCACTGGCTCACAAGCTACTTTACAACAAGGCCCACAAGCCTATCCAGCACTACCAGGACAGCAACAGGCATCCACCCGACCACTATTAATAGCAGCAGCATTACAGTAGAATTTGGGAAAATCCCCTCAACGCTTTTCTCAGATACAGAGAACTCCCGCTCCAACCAGACAGTATGCAACAGCAGTTGTCAGAGACTGGTATAACCAATCTTTGAAGGTATCAGAAGAAGAAGTTTACAACAAGTTGAATGGCTGTTACAGGGCAATACAGTCAAATGACCTGAAATCTACCAATTTTTGGCTCACACAATTAGAAACTGAAGTGATGCAAGCCAAGCATCAAGCAAGACACTACAGGGAGAAGGAAGCACAACTTTCAACTGTGCAGACTCTTTGTCAGTATTCTACTTCAAGTCAGTCAGAAACCTTGTCTTTACAGCAGGCAAGGTTTTTTCGGAAACAACTCCCGAACAACAAAGTTTGAGAAAAATCTTTGAAGAATTGAAGCTAGCGGACCTGATTAGTCTATAACTTCAAGATTTTATTCAACTTCTTGAACTCTACTAGATCAAAACTGAAAAGCAATGCCAGTTAGATGCAGAGATCACTCTCCAAAGGATGGTTATGCTAAATCAGCGGGATCTCCTTGATGATAATCAACTTTTGGCATTTTTCTAGAATCTAGAAAGTTCAGATACTCCCCAGTATTTTTAGACTGGAGAAATTATTCTCAACATAAATCAACATCCTCGACTGATTGCCTGTTTCAAACAAATCCCTACCTTCCAAACGCCAATCAAATTGGGTATTGTTCATGAAATCTTTGTGAACACAGATCATCCCGAGGAGTATATGGGATTAATACCTAATCTTTGCAGTGACAGAATTAAGGCCTATACCATCTTCTTCCAGACTGTCTTTTATTTTAAAGTCTAGATTATTTGGGAAGAAATGAAGTATTTAAAGCTACATTCTTTTGTTCAAATTTGGGAACTACATGCTAACAACCCTCATCTTGCTCATGGTTTTGACCCCTACCAGCATCAGAATTTTGTCCTTGAAAAGGAAGTCAAAGAAGCCACAAAGGAGTTTTTTTCGAGAAGCCACAGGAGAGACCTTAGACGGAGCTCATTCCGTTTTTGCAAGCAAGACTGCTCTACTTTTTGACTATCTTTCTCATTTTGAGTCTTATGAAGAAAGATTGCTAAAAGTAAATGGATTCTTGGACAATCTAAATCTTGGAAGAATTGGAACAAAAGCAAGAATTAAAGTCGAACAAGATTTAGTATTTGCTGAAGGTGATGATATGCATCAGGATAATAATGATGGCCTGGGTGCCCTTGAAATTGAGTAAAGCATGGTGGGTCCTACCACAAAGAAGAAACCAAAAGGAGGACGAAAAGAACGCAAAAAATGATAGATTCCTTCTACTTTTTAAAAGAGCATCTTATCCTCCACCACAAGATTTCTCAGAGGAGACAGTCATGAAGTGACAGGGCACCCACCTCTTTAATAATTCTCAACTACCGCACTCAGCACCACACCAGCAAAGCGACGAGAATGTGAACTGTAAAGTAGATTCCTTCTCATCCGAAGGACTACTGCACTATTGAAAAGCAGATTCCTTCATTCAGAAGGCACTTTTGCATTATAAATAGACCTCTGGTTGCTCAATGGAGGATATAGGAAAATTGTATTCTTTTTTTCTCTTTTGGCTATCTTTTTTCCTCTGTAAATTTCTTGTGAGCTTGAAGTGCTTGAATTGGAGCTTGAAGTGCTGTAATTCTATCCTTTTGGACTTAGGATAACTCCATTATTCACTAATATTTTACGACTGCTAATAAATGTTTCTTATGTTCTTCTAATGAATTAGAAAACACTGAGATGTTGTCTATATATACTGACACATATTGTAAACGTCCAAACATAGAATTCATCCATTTTTGGAATATCTGCGGTGCGTTTTTTAATCCAAAAGGTATTATGTTCCATTCGTAATGTCCTTGTGGGCAACTAAATGTTGTTAGTTCTCTTGACATCTGATCCTTTAGCTTTATTTGCCAGAATCCAAATTTAGCATCAAATTTACTATAGTATTTAGCTCCTTGTATTTGTTTAATTAGTTGTTTTGTCGATGGAATAAAATACCCATCAAACTTAGTACAACTATTTAACTTTATATAGTTTATAACCATTCTAGTTTTTCCTCGTTTAATTTTTGCTTGGTTCCTTACCAAAAAAGCAGGCGAAGAATGAGGACTATAACTCTTTTGTATTAATTGTAATTTTTCTAATTCTTGTATCAGTCGGGCAAACTCTTATTTATCAGAAGGAGTTACCATAATACTATTTACTCGTATTTTTGTAGTCTGATATTGTTCTTGTAATTCTAGGGTATAATATCGTGGAGCTTTTTCAAAGTGTTTCAATGGATTGTCACTATATAAAGGACTAAGCATATCATGAATAGTTTTTTCAAAATTGTTCTGAACAGGAATTGTATAGATACAGTAATCATGAGTATCATGAAAAGCATGATCAGTTATAGAGTTTAAAGCAGTAGCAGAGTCTATTAGATAAACTTCACCACGCTGTGCTGGCATAAAATATTGTAAGAGAGGTGCAGGGAATGGTACACGAGGTATCATTCGACCATCAAAAGCAAAATAATGTGTATTATATGTGTATTGAACCATGTGTAATAAAAATATTATTTTTTACATGTCTTTGGATATTGTATATAATTCCAAAGTAACCAAATGGTATATAATTCCAAAGTAACCACATAGCGGCAGATTGGAGTATATTAGGGATATGAGCCAATATTGGATTTTATATCCTATCGATAGCCCTTCAAAATAATAATATCAGGCACTATATTGTTTGTCACGGCTAATATTTAGAACAACAACAATTATGCAATCTTTCTTATTATAATACATACATTTTTTAATTTAACCCTTTCTGCAATATATTAAATTTCTTCTAAATCCAGATGTTCAAAACTCAGACTTCTTTCTAGTGATTCATAGTGGATTAATAACTAATCTCTCTCATGACTTAAAATTATATGTTAAATCCTTGATTACCTACATATCATTGGTATCACATATATGATTGATCCTAAAAGACTTAACTCATATAGGCTTTGTGAGCTGATCTACTATCGCCCTTAAACTTGGTGGTGGTTTTTGACTTTAAAAATGAATATTTTGTTTGATAATATATATTTCAAACATATCAGATTCTACCTGAATATCATCAGTATATATACCTTGCTTAACTATGTAGATGTTTCAAACGGAGAATATATTGACATTTTAATTGTACATGTTTTAATTAATACCAAAATCTATATTTCAAATAATATATTTAGGACTACCTATTTAAAACCTAAACTATATATTTTAAAGTGTTCACAAAACAAGATATTTTGATGCAGAAATATAATTTAGTCTCAAACACTAGATATGAAAATCCATAGGAAGTGATAATTAAAATTGAATTATAAACTATAATTAATTTTTTAAGGACTATTATGTTCAAATAACAGTAATGGTATGGAATTATACACTTCCTGTACATATCTAGGTAAAACTACTATAGTTTCTAAACTAGAAGTCCATCGAATTAACCACGACATATATATCATCAAAATATCATAGTAAAATACGCATATCATGTTTCAATTATTTTGCCAAATGTATTAATGGTCTTGATCCAAATTCAATTATATTTTTAATCTAGCCACATTACAGCATAACTATATTCCACGTTTTAACCTAATAATATAAACTTTGTAAATATTCCTAACAATATATATAAAATAACACTCGGGGATAGATAATGAACATAACCTACATATATGGTTTTGTCAAGTCCTATGCTACCCTGTATCCACCCTATGATCCCAGATACTATCATATTGGTATTCTTATATATAACTATTTGATAAGATATGCCATTGGTAATTGGACGAATCTGATAATCTATGACAAGCAACTAACAATAAAATAATAAACATATGTTTGCTACAGAGGATAAGGGCAGAATCAGGATCAGAATAAAAGATAGGATATAGAACAAGATTATGAAACAAAAAACTGTTAATGAATATTGATTGCATGAATGTGGCAGAATCCTAAGTTTATGGATCAAATATTAAAAATAATGGCTTATCTGATACCACTCTGTGATACTCCAAATTACACTAGTGGGCTCGAGTTTGTATCCCAATAATAGGTAGGGTGCCATCGGTAGACACTCTCAATATCAGACTGCATAAGATTATAACATTATACAATTATAGGCAAGAGAAAGCGTACAAATATGATATATATACCATAGCTCTAAATTTATTTACCTACAACATCACATGCATAAATATAACAATATCCTAAAACAGATATACTAGATTGATAAGTAATATGTACATCAAATGATTGCTCATGTAGAGTCAAGTATAGTATCTAACTGAGCAGCATAAGTACTGAATATATACAAGAGTGTCTGAATGTCATAGGCAGAACTAAGAAGTAGGATACATATGCACATACAAACCAAAATGATATTACAAAAAGGGATAAAAATCGTATGAGAGACTAGCTACTGATACTCAGCCTACTCAAAGAAATATGGATTCACGAGGGGTGAGTTCTCCTCCTCGGGCACTGCAACCACGGCTACTGAATCAGAAGTGTGATAATCTCATAGGTCATAACCCAAATAAGAATACAAAGCCAAGATCGTGTAATGCTATAAAAACTATATCAAAATGTAACATGCTAGTAGGAATAATGTTAGAGATGTATGCATGTGAATTATGAAATACATAGTATGTTTAATATAACATGAATCATGAAGTATATGATATATTTAATATAACATAATCATGCATATTAATCATGAAGAACAAGTTATACATATAATGTGACATGATAAATAAGGCATAACACTTCACTAAGCAATGATGGATTCTAGAGTGGCCCCCACGGATTCTAGCGATAACTCTCACGGATTCAAGAGGTGACTCTCAGCTTTTGTGTGGCACTTTCTCCTTATAGAACTTTGTCCCGTACGACATTTAGTTCTGCACACCTACAGCTATTGTCTGGCTCTGAGGAGATGTTGGATTCTAGAGGTGCCCACCATGGATTCTAGATGTGGCTCCAAAAGATTCAAGAGGTGGCCAACACTCTTTGTGTGGCACTTCATTCTGAGCAACACTTAGTTCTATATGGCACTTAGTCCTGCATCCTTCCAATGTCGGATTCTAGAGGTGGCGCACATGGATTCTAAATATGGCTCTCATGGATTCAAAACATACCCCAACTCTTTGTGTCACTTTGTTCGGAGTAACATTTAGTTTCATGTGGCACTTAGTTCCATATACCAAATATGTATCAATAGTCATGTGAATATAAAATAACATGCATTATAATGTCAACAAGTACAAGAGTTATGGAACATGTTCACATGTGTGAGGTATCATTTCTAAGCACAAAAACTATGTACGAGTAATAATATATGTAAATAAATATCCATGCATATATATCATATCTTAAATCAAGTGTTATATACATCAACATGGTAAGTATGTCTAAACATGAGTAATGACAGATCTGAACTCACCATATACAGATAATAAAATGAGTTATTAAGCATATGTATGCATGTATCATATTATAAGTCAAGCGCAAAATGCATGGACATAGCATATATGTCTATATTGCTGTAATTCAGTAGATAGTCAGAATTCCAGGTCATATTCAACTAGGATAAAACTCGCTTTTGAAAGGAACAATAAAAATCAACAAAAAAAAAAAGATATGAAAAACTCAATTATTTTGATTTTTCATTATTCTGACTTTTCTCAGATATTAGAAATATTCAAAAGTTCCAATTCAAATGATATGACTAAATAGCTAGATAAGAGTAATTACTTAGTTATTAACTTTAACTAAAGCTAAAGAATTCACTAAGGAAACATAGTTAATAAAATGGGAAATATGAGATTTTGAATCATCTACAACTATACTGCCATCCTATTCTGACAATATGTAAGCATATCATATACTATAGTAAAGTATAGTAAGTAAAAACAATCATACCAAAACAGTAGAATATAATCATAGTATGCAACAATAAATCCACTCAAAAAAGACTAGTTATTTTAGTGATTTTTTTTGTAATAATTACCTAACCCATTACGGAACAAATTGATTGGATTCAAATCCAATAAGAAAGTATCATAAATATTATAATACTCTGTATTTCGTATAGAACTGGAAAAAAACTAAAAATTTGAGTTCTCCTTCTTAGGTAATAGAATGTCTTGTTTAACATATTAACCACTAATTGTAGCTTAAGTTTGAATTTAAATTATAGACACAGTAATATTATTCAATTCCAAACTAATAATCATAAAATTCCTTTACGAATTTTCCCCTTTCTTCCATTTTTGTGCCTAGTGTGTTAATATGTGACATTGTCATATATGTAACATGAATGTCATACATATATTTATATATAAATAATATATTTGTATTGTATGTTATGAAAAAACTATTATCGATGAAATTTAGTTAAGTATAGAAAATGACTAAAAAGAACGATCTATTTTGAGCAATACATGTCTTTCACATACAACAATAAAAATGAGTAATTCTTTTTTTTTTTTGAATGGCAGTTCCAAAAAAATCGTATTTCTATATCAAAAAACGTATTCGTAGAAATATTTGGAAGAAAAAAGGATATTTAGCTGCAATAAAAGCTTTTCCTTTAGCAAAGTCAGTTTCTACTGGAGATTCAAAAAGTTTTTTTGTGTGACAAACAAATAATAAAATCATGGAATAATCAGAATTTCCAGGACTAGAAGAATTTCCAATTTTGGAATATGAATAATTCCCTTTAACTAAATGTATTAAACTCAATACAATATTAGTTAGAACTAAGTGCTATGATATGATATGTAGAATAAGAATTTCTCTATCTAGTATCATTATTTTTTTCATTCTATTTTTTTAATATAATCTATTTATTAATTCGTAAGATGCGTTTTTACTATTCATTTTTTTTTCACAACAGAAAAATAGAATGAAAAAAAGATTTTTCTGTTGTGAAAAAAAAATTGTGATGGATGTTGAAACTATTTTATTTTTTATTATATGCCTAACTCAAGACCAAGTTGGTTTCATAAATATTATCATAATTTTTTTTAGAAATTATGTACACAACAAACAACAAAAAGTATTATATTAATTTTATATTATATATTGAAATTAATTAATACTTAATGATACTAAGAAAAGTATCAAAATCGTTAGAAAAATTACTTAAATTTAATAATAGAATTGTGATACATATGAAATTCTATTTATTTATTTATTTTGTTCTAAATGAACAAAAATCTCTTTGACAATTTGTTTTTCATTTATCTGATTTGGTGGATTCAATTCAAAATAAATTAAAAAATATAAAAAAGAGGACAATTCACAATTCTTAGTTTCTGTTTCGGCTGAAAACAAAATTGGTATTTCAAGTTACAAGTATTCTGGGAGAACTTAATATACAGATAGTACCTAAAAGTTGATTAAACAATGATACTAAACTAAGTAAAAATTATTGAAAATTCAATGATGAATTTAAAAGAGCTCTTATTTATCAGTTCTAATATTTTCTAAACTATATTGAATCCTTGAATCTAGATCTAGATGATTCAATATGAATTGGCTATTATTATTTCAAGTAAGCTGCTATGGTGAAATCGGTAGACACGCTGCTCTTAGGAAGCAGTGCTAGAACATCCTGGTTTGGGTCCGATTGGCGGCATACTGTAAAAAAGATACAATGGATCCTATAATGTATTTAATTCCCAATTTCCATTCTGTAATGGGACCTTTCTTTTGTATGGTATTTGTGACTTTAGAACATATATTAACTCATCTCTCTTTTTTGATCATTTCAATTGTTATTACGATTCATTTGATGACCCTATTAATACATGAAATCATAAGGTTGCGTGATTCATAGGAAAAAAGAATGATAGTTACTCTTTTTCTATAACAAGATTATTAGTTACTCGTTAGATTTCTTCTAGACATTTTCCATTAAGTAATTTATACGAGTCTTTAATCTTCCTTTTGTGGAGTTTCCATTATTCATCTAATTTCCAAGATATGGAATTGTAAAAATGATTTAAGCGCAATAACCGCCCCAAGTGCATTGTTACCCAGGGTTTTACCACATTGGGTCTTTCAAGTGAAATGCATCAATCATTAAGATTAGTACCTGCTCTACAATCTCAGTGGTTAATGATGCACGTAAGTATGATATTGAGCTATGCAGCTCTTTTATGTGGGTTCGTTATTATTAGTCGCTTTTCTAGTCATTACATTTCGTAAAAACATCGAAATTTTTTGTCAGATAAAAATTTTCTTAATTAAGATTAAGTCATTTTTATTTGGCAAAATCGAATACTTGAAAAAAAAATGTTTTTAAACACACTTATTTTGTTCCATTTCGAAATTATTACAAATATCAATTAACTCAATGTTTAGATTATTGGAGTTATCATGTCATTAGTTTAGGGTTTACCTTTTTAACCATAGGTATTCTTTCTGGAGCAATATGGGCTAATGAGGCATTGGGATCTTATTGGAATTGGACCCCAAAGAAACTTGGGCATTTATTACTTGGACCATATTTGCGATTTATTCACATACTGAACAAATCAAGGTTTGCAACGTATGAATTCGTCACTTGTAGCATCTATAGGATTTCTTATAATTTGGATATGCTATTTTTGGATCATTCTATTAGGAATAGGTCTACATAGTTATGGTTCATTCACATTAATATCTAATTGAATAAATTCCATGAGGAATACATAAGACCATCGTACCATACATAACGGAAAATTTGTTCAGGTATTTTAGAACCATTTGAATGATTCCTTGATACAAATGATTCTCAAAATATCAGAACAATATTTATTAGAATTCTAATTCACTTTTGTGTTGTACAGTTCAAAAATCTTCAAATTCAAAATTTAGGACTTTGTTTTCTATCTGATTAATGAAAACAATCTATGAAAATAATTAGATAAGATAGCTTGTGCCTTGTCAACTAATAGTGAAAGAACAAAATCAAGATTAATGCCAATCCCTATTACGGGTAAAAAGATACATATTGAAACAAATAGTTCTCTTGGTCCAGAGTTCACAAAATTGGAGTTTGGAACATTGAATAGTTTGTATCCATAAAACATTTGACGTAACATAGATAATAAATAAATATGAGTTAATATCATTCCAATTGCTATTACAAAGGTAATTAGTATTTTGGGCATTAAAAGATATTTTGGACTGGTAATTATTCCAAAAAATACTACTAATTCTGCAACAAAGCCACTCATTCCTGGCAATGCAAGATAAGCCATCGAGAAACTACTAAACATAGTAAATATTTTTTGCATTGGGATGGATATCCCTCCCATTTTGTCAAGATAAATAAGACGTATTTTATCACAACTTGTTCCTACCAAGAAAAAAAATGCAGCACCAATAAATCCATGAGAGATTGTTTGTAAAATGGCTCCGTTGAGTCCCATATCGGTTATAGAACTAATTCCTATAATTATGAAACCCATGCGAGATATAGAAGAGTAGGCTATTCTCTTTTTTAAATTGCGTTGACCAAGAGAGGTTGAAGTTGCATAGATTATTTGTAATGTCCCTATTATCACCGACCAGGGAGAAAATATAGGGTGGGCATGAGGTAATAATTCTATATTGATCCGAATCAATCCATATGCCACCATTTTTAATAAGATTCCAGCTAGAAGCATACATGTACTGTAATGTGCTTCCCCATGGGTATCTAGTAGCCATGTATGTAGGGGTATAATCGGCGATTTGACAACATAAGCAATAAGGAAGCCTAGATAGAATATTATTTCTAATGTCACAGGATATGACTAATTAGCTACTCTTTCAAAATCCAATATGGGTTCATTGGAACCAGAAAAACTCATACCTAGAACTCCTACTAAGAGAATAACGGAACCTCCCGAAGTGTACAAAATAAACTTTGTAGCTGAGTACAAATGTTTCTTTCCTCCCCACATGGATAAAAGTAAGTAAACAAGAATTAATTCTAACTCCCATATGAGAAAAAGAAGTAAAAGGTCTCGAGAAGAAAATAATCCTATTTGCCCACTGTACATTGCTAACATCAAGAAATAGAACAATCGTGAATTTCGAGTAACAGGCCAAGCTGCTAAAGAGGCTAAAGTAGTGATAAATCCTGTCAGTAAAATAGGTCCTATGAAAAGTCCATCGATTCCCAGTCTCCAGTAAGAATCAAAAATATTTATCCATTTTAAATCCTCTTCCACTTGAATTAATGGATCATCCAATTGGAAATGATAACATAACATATAGGTTGTTAGAAGGAGTTCTAATAAGCATATAAATATAGTATACTACCTAAATACCTTATTCCCCTTATGAGGAAGAAAGAAAATTGAAGAACCCACGAATATCGGCAAAACTACAAGTAGTGTTAACCAAGCGAAATAACTCGTGAAAAAGACAAGATGCATTTTGACCACAAAACCCGTGCTCGGAATAATATATTTTCTCAAGTATGGGTTTTTGTCGATAAAAAAGGAATCAAATGATTCAAGTGGAGTTTTTTATAACATGTCAATAAGATAGACCCATGCTACAAGTTGTTTCATGCCATAAATAAATGCGTACACTCAAAAAATCTATTGGACAAGTGGATTCACATCTCTTACAACCTACACAGTCCTTGGTTCTTGGCGCGAAAGCAATTTGCTTAGTTTTACATCTGTCCCAAGGTATCATTTTCAATACATCTGTGGGGCAGGCTCATACACATTGAGTACATCTTATACATGTATCATAAATTTTTACTGAATGTGACATTAGGTCTATAAATTCTAGTTTTGAACATAAAAATTTTTGATCTGGTAAAGTTAAATCAAGAGGAAATTAATTATATATTTATATTGTAGACACCAGACGAATCAATGATTTATCAAAAAAAATATAATATTAAAAATTAATATATTTCTAAATCTGTTCATGAGAAAGGACCATGAAACTTTGATTTCTATTTCAACAACCATGATTACACAAGTCACACATATGATTTCACATTAACATTGGCCCACTGAGCTAAGCAGTAGAAATTGGACCTGAAGCAACGACGCTTGTCTGCCGATTCCCATCATTTAGAGATTTTTCTTCTATGACAGACGAAATACAGCCTCGAGCTATAGTAGCCGAGCCCTATGACAGCTGATGCTCCTCTTTTGGCTTGACGAAGGATGGTCATAAAAATGAGATTTTTCATCAGCCTGGCCAGATCAGACTAGGTGACATACTCCAGATGAGTGGCCGATCCCAATTGCTAAGCAAGATCCAGAGAGAGATTCTGATTCAGATGAAGTCACAGGCCATATTGGAATGAGACGGGAGGTAAGCCGCTTCACCTTCGTCCGCCGGCAATATTTTTTCTTCCGTCCGTTGCTGCTTCCAGACATGGGAAAAATAATTTGAATGAATGAGGTACTCTTGATTAGATGAGAGAGATATTCTCAATTGCACGAAAAGGCTGGAGTAAACGGATTGTCGAAAAGGGCTTTCTGCAAGCAGGAAATGACCGTCTTTGACCCAGAGGAGGCACTCGACTACCACAGTTATACAATTATATGTTGTTGCTGATGCCGACGGAGAGGGATTGGTGACTCACCCAACATTTGTTGGTGGAGAAGCCACATGATTATCGGAGAGGGTTAGTGGTCAGAAGGTGACTCAGAACGTGTGGCCTCTCCGACTGGTCTATAGGTGGAGAAGGATTGGCCCATGAGTGGTATGGCAATCTATATCTCCGGCTGAGGGGGAGTGAATTCTGTCAAATCGATGTAGCATCGGGCTTAGAGACTATGTGCTCGCAAAAGACTGAATTGTCCTGCAGGGAGAAAAGTGCCATACCTTTTTCGGTGAATTGGAAAGGGGAGATGGTAGGCCCCTTTTCTTTGGGCTAGGACAGTTGCCCTTACGGTCTGAGGAAGTGTTCCGTGAAAGTCTAGGTTCGCCCTTCCCTGGGACTGGGAGTTGATGGTATGCCCATCTTTCTGCAGAATTAGAATGCCACAAAGAGGTCCACTCCCGTCTTCCTATTCTCAGAGCTGACGGAATCAATTTCGAGTGGTAGAATTTACCCAGAAGTTTTGGCCCTTCCGACGGCGGGGAGTTATGCTCGCATGGGTGGTCTTTTTCCTTTTCTTTGTTGTGCCCTCTCCTCATCATTTCGAGGAGTAGGCTCTCCAGCATAAACTCTTAATCTGATAAGAGATTCTCTGTCTTGATGTCTAGTATGGCGGGGATAGGGCACTCCCAGTTTTTGATCGGTTATGAAAAGCCAGTGCCAAATAGTGCCTCAGGAACCCATCGGTCAAAGGCCGGTCCCTTCATTCTCATAGACACCTGGTGACGAGCTCTTTCGTCGCTATGGTGTATCAGCAGTAGAAAGCCCATTGTCAGCTCTCTCTTATATAACCTAAAAGTCAGTCGGGGAAGGCCAAGTCTTTTCCTAAACTCTGCTCTATGGAAGGAGCTTTTCAGTCTATTTTTCTATCACTGAAGGTGAGAATCACAGCCAATTCTGTCTATGCAGTCAACTTCTGTTCCAGTGGTAGTTGGCTAGGTCAACGGCGACGGTAGTGAAAAAGAGATTGTTTTCCGGTGGTCTCATCTATCTTCTTCCCTTCTGGCGGGGAGGAGCGGAAAGGGAAGAGAAGTCTCGAGAAGTACTTCCCCATCAATTGATAGGATCATTGTGAGACCATTGGCTTCATCGAGATCAGATAGCGCATGACGAGGGCATTTTCTGAATGAGAAGATTCTCTTTCTACACACTATACATATCTTGCCTCTTCCTTCCGTCGCCCGCATCAGAATATTCCTTCCTTTTCGACTAGTGGGACGAAGTTGCATTGATTGAGTTAGTTCTGGTCTTCGCTAAAAAAGTGAGGCTTTACGTCAACAAGTATATCGTCAATTACCCAATGAATCATTTGCAACATACGTGGGAAGTTCCATGTCCCGGGAAGCTAAAGTGAAAGTGATACCTCCAGTCCATGAAAGTTATTAGATGGATATGTTCTGACATACCTCTCATAACAACCCCCCCAGATGGGTAGTGCAAGTCCATTACTGAGAGTGTTTACCTCTCTCTTTCGGGTGAATTTCTTCTGTCTCATGGAGGGGAGAACGAGGTGATGCTTGGGACTTCCACCGATGGCTTTGTCTCCAATTATTTGAAAGACCTTCCCCTCGGTAACTCGTGTTTCATGACGTCCTTTTATCTCCCTAATCGGCTTATTCGTCGTGAGGAGTTGTAGGTCGGATGCTGACTTTTTGGCTCCTACCTATTGGTATGTGGCTCACATAGGGGCATTGCCTGTTCCCATGGCCGCTCTAAAGAAGACTACAACAACTCTTCCTCTTCAAGCCGATGCGCTGCCTGTCCATATGATGGGCTCGTCAGCCCGGACTATGGAATCTGATTCCTTCACAGTCCCATGTGACATCATTCATCTGGAGGACCAAAAATCAGTACTTTGATCCAGAAATCTGAGAGTTTGAAGTTGTGATTGACTTTGTCTGTGTGAATCCTCGTCAAGACCGTCACCATCAGACGGAGCCGATCTCTGAGAATGATCATGATTATAGCGATGAAGTGTCGCTATGAGATGAAGTGGGTCAAAAGCCGTTGTGACGCGATGATTTCTTTCATCTGATTCTTTAGATTTTCAATAAGAAAGGTACATCAGTGTACCGAAACTCCCCTTTTCCATTGAATAGAGACGGGTGCATGCTACTAAAGAAGAACAACCCATTTCCATCCATGAAAGGAAGGTGATTGGTCTGCTAATCCATCAGGAACGAGTGAGTCAGCCTTCTTCAATTTCAAATCCAACAAAGTCTGAGGCACCAGGTCTGACCGATTCCCTTTCGTCTCTTTACCAAGATCCAGAGGATTGACTAATGTGTGCCCTTACCAGAAGTGGATGACGACACAAATTCACTCATTCGTAGGGACGGATCGACAGTGGCTTTGGGGGGAGTAGTGAGGTGGTTCCAGGCTTTTGTCGATTATGCGAGTGGGGTCAGACGGTTTTATCTCATGGTATCTCAGATCGGAAAGACCTGACATTCATTATCAGTGACGAATGTTTGGTTTGATGAATCTGCTATGATGAAGTCGAGAGAGTTGAATGGGCATAGCACTTTTGAGGTGGAGCTGGAAATCGATGAACAATCAGATAGTGAGACTTCAGTAGGTTGCTATACCGACGCCAGACGAACCTAATTTGCAGGATTTTCAAAAGGAGGAAGAGGACATAGGGAAGCAATAGCATAGAAAGCGGAAGCAAAAACAAGCGAAGCTGTTGATAAGTAGAGGTCAACTTTTGTCAAAATTGGAGTTCAACTCGACAGATCGGGATGCTGTAAACCAACTCCTCCAATGCCTTCTGACATCCTTTGCGACGGTTTACTCGTCATGATTGGCATCGATGGACTTCTCTTGCCGTCTATGTTCGTCAGGTCAGGAACTCGAGATAATGATAGAAGACAGACTATCGTTACTTTTTTTCGATAGCAAGTATTCGGGAACGACGAATGCACCCCAGAAAAATAGCACAACGACGGAAAGGGGTGCATGAACCGAAAAAAGTTTTTCATTTTCAGCAGGACCCTAAAAGAAAAATCAATCCTCCTGAAAATGCAGAGGATCAACATCCTGACTATCCACCATCAAAAGGCAAAGATTTGGCATAATTATAGAAAATTTAATTATCTTTCTATTGAATCTTAAATGAGCTCAATTAGAGTTTTAGGACAAAAGTTATGATTGTTTTACTATAGACCTGCAGCTAAAAAAATGCAACAATAGTAAGTGAACTTCTAAATTTGATTTTACCATGAATAAAATAATTTTAGAGTATAAATTTTGGATTGTCTTAGACAATTCAATTATCTTTCTAATGAATTTTGAATGATCTTGATTAGAATTCTACAGCAAAAACTATGGTCATTTTATCGTGGATTTGGTGCTGCCAGTATAGTAGCCATAGATGAAATTCTAGGTTATTTTTTACCAGAATAAAATTAAATTTAGATGCTAAGTTTTTAATTAATTCAAGATAATTCAATTATCTTTTCTAATGAACCTTGAATAAACTCAATTGGATTTCTAGAGCATAACTATGGCCATTTTATCATGGATATGGTGTTGCTAAACTGTTGACCTAGTACAACAGCAAGTGATGAACTTCCATACTATTTGTGCCTAGGAAAATGACTAAATTAGAATCCATTGTAGTTGAAAGACTTGTAGTTTAGTGAACCATATTTCTAATATTATTGGAATGAGATTAATCAGAGTTAAAATACAAAAGTTATAGCAGTTCTAAAATGGACTGCTTCGTATATTTGGTCAGCGATCTGATCTGTGCATATATAAAATGCACAGTGTGACACATATAATAAAACTCAAAATAAATATAAGTTTTAGCATGTAAAATCTTAAAATTGGATTAATAATATATTTGATATCTTATGTATCGTAATTGCATCAGGAAATCATAAATTTAAAGGATTTGAGAGTGTATTATTGCCTCTTATTGAACCTGGTAGGAAAAGAACTGATATTGATGTGATTGCTCTTCAAAAGTGGAGAAATTTTTCAAGAATCACACTATAGAATAACGGCTATTGGACAAGGTTTTTTCATAGTGATGAAGAAGTTTAGAACTCATTTGAAGAATAAAAACTTAAGAATAAAACTTATAGAGTAATATACTGGGTTTTCAATCTATTCTTAAATTGATTATTTGGTGATTTATTTGACATACTTGGAAAATTCTAAATGTGCACCATACTTTTCTTAGTGATCCCCAATTTCTTACTGAGCACTATATGTTTTTGAAATATGACCATTTTTTCTTAGTGAGCACCATCCCATTTCCAGCACTACCCCCATAACTACCCAGCGAAATCCACTCTTGGATCCTCGCACTCCTCCTCTTTCTCCTATCACTTCCCTCTCCCTCGGGTCAGAGTTCTATCCCCTTACGCTGACCACGAAGTACAAGGTGAAGGGATTGGTGCTCACCAAGAAAAAAGTTGAAGGTGAGCGGAAGTGTGTTTGAGAGAGGAAGTTGAAGGGATTGGTGCTTATGAAGAAAAAAGAAGAAAGGAAGTGGAGGGAATGGTGGTCACTAAGAAAGAGTTAAGGGTTTTTTTATCCAAAAAATTATGACAAACTTGTAATTATTTTTATGTTAGGTAATGGTGCTCACTAAGAAAAGTATGGTGTGCATTTAAAATTTTCCATGAGAAGGTATTAGGGTTGGAAGTCTGAAGAAAAAATAAAGAGGAACAAGAGAGAAAAAAGTTCAATTTTTTTTCAAATTTTTCTGAATTTATCTGATAGGTTAAGCTAGAAGATAGATTTACTGTCATATTAAAGATCCTTAAACTTTATGTTAATTACAAATTTCCTATCAGATCCTCCTATCCAAAATTGGTCAAATAAGGATGCTGGTGCAACAACCATAATTTTTAAGCTCTTGCATCAGTTTATTTCATATCGTTTGTAACAGTTTGGGAGCCCGGATACTGTTACAGGTGGATATTGAGTAAATTAAATTATATTTTTCAATTTAGTCTATAATTTTAAATTCTTCAAAGCAAGAACCTCTTATCATATAATTTTTTATTTTTTCATTTTTTTTGAATTATTCTAGATTGACCAATTTTAGGACAAATACCCAATTAAAATAATTAAATTAATGCTAAACTTTCAATTTTAACCCTTTTCCCACCTCACATCTATCCAGCAGCCTAGTATCCTTATTTGACTAATTCTAGATAGGAGTTGATATAATGACAAACTTGTAATAAAGATAAAATTTAAGAGTTTTTAACATGACAACATACTCGCCTTCCAGTAGATTTTTGACCCCTCAAATAAATTCAGAAATATAGATAAAAATTAAGCTTTTTCATCTTGTGGATTCTCCAATTTCTCTTTAGACCTCTAACTCTAATTTCTTTCTGAATATCCTCAAATAAATCACCAAAATTCAGCCAGAGAGTAGGTTGAAAATCCACTATATTACTCTACAAGCTTTGCTCTTGAGTTTTTCTTCATCTAATAAGCTCTAAACTTCTCCTCTAACATGGCAAGATCTTCTCCAGCCTCTATGCTCTTCTCCAGCCTCTATGCTTCTTCTCTAGAGTCATTCTTTGAAAATTTCTCCATTTTGAAATAATTTTAGTTTAATAAAAGATAAGAATACACTCTCAACCCTTTAAATTTGTGATTTCTTAATATAGTTTCTTCTTATATAATATCAGATATATTACTAGTTCAATTTTAAGACTATGCACGCTCAAATTTATATTTAACTTGAGTTTCATTGTACATGTTACATCGTGCATTTTATATTGTGACAGCCACTTTTTGTATGCATTAATTTTTAATTTTTAAAAAAAATAATACTTGGTTAAAAAAATGATTTGTATTTGATGGGATAAGAATTTAAACAGAGGTTGAATCTAAATAGAAACTAAATCCTTAAATTGGCTCTTATCTAAAAATTAGTTATTTAGATTCCCTTAACCAATAGGATTCTATGTTTAAGTATTTAATCTCTTTTAACCAAATAGAAACCGAATTCTCTCCCCTCTTCTCAAATACAAAGAAAAAAAAATTTCAGAACGTACATGAGGAAGAAAAAGAAGAAAAAAAGGGGAAAGAAGGAAATTCAGACAAATGTGAGTTTTTTTTACTCACTGTAACATGCTATTAACTATATCTATTTCTATATTTTTCGTTTATTTAATTAAAATTATAAGTTTTGGATAGATGCTTCTTAGTTCAGATGTTATATACACAATTCATTGTAGTATGCAGTAGCCTTAATTTTTCTTTTAATAATTAAAGAATAGGAGTTATGATATATATATATATATATATATATATATATATATATATATATATATATATATATATATATATATATATATATATTCTTATTTTATTTATTTTGTCCCTTCCTTTTTCTCTTCTGCATTTTCGAAACTGGAAATAAATAAATGAATAAATAAATTTGTTGCATGATATATATACAAATAAACAATACAAAGTGCCAATTCAAGAGTCTTTGCTTGTATAGGCTAGATACTGCTTTATGTTGTTTCCTTTTAAGATTGGCTAACAAATTTTTTATAATGCCAACAGCTTCAATAGCATGAATCTTAGAATAATTCTGGTTAAGAGAACGCGTTACTTCATAACCCATTATTAATATAATATAAACTCCATAGTAGAGCAATGCTTCAACGGTTCATAAGAGTTGAAAGAGTCCCAACCGACAGGAAAATATTCTTTTTGGGAAGGGGCAAAAAAAGAAAAAACAAATCTGGCTTGCCTCGGGCACTCATTCATGCCATTCGTTGTCATGCAGTCTACCCTTGGTATTCTGAAAATCTCAATTAGTATTTGTTTTGAATTTACCTCAATCAGTTTCTATGGTTTGTCCCCTCTCTCTTGTTTTGCCTGAGCTTTGTTACTTGGTACGGTTGCACTGTGTGATATTTGCTAGACGTCAAACTCAATCTCATGTCTTTACTTTGTAATGAGTATCAGTCATTATGACGTTCCAAACTGTTATTTGCTACACATCAAGTTCAACCATGTCTTTGCTTTATTATTCACCTACAACATTATAGAATTATGCAAATTGTGAGCACATAGTTCATTAAATTAATTAATCCAAACTGTTGAACAAGGCTTACCTTAAATAAATGTTCGAGTGGATAAGGCCAAAGTTTCATCTTGCTTAACACCGATAAGTATTCGTTCTTGGTTAGCAAAGTCCTCGAAAGATTCCAACATCCAATCTGCCAAACTTAATAAAGAGAGAATTGAGTGTCCCAGTGAATTATTAACTTGTTAGTAGTTTAAAATTTTTTTATACATTTAAATATTATTTTTATGTGAATTCATGTGCATCTTCGTATAATCTCAAATATAAATATTTCCCTTTCAAGTTCATATCCCTATCCCATATATATATATATATATATATATATATATATATATATATATATATATATATATATATATATATATATATATATATATATATATATATATATATATATATATATATATATATATATATATATATATATATTATCCAAAGGGCTATTTTATAATTTCTAATTCACTTATTTTTATTTATCTATTTAAAAGAAAAAATGGAAAATGAACTTTTAAAGTGAAATCTAAAAAAAATACCAGAAATTGTTCTAATATGGAATTGGTGATAGATCATTAATTACTGTATTGTATATTGCTTTTTAAATATTATTATTATTATTGTCACAAAATACTGAAAATTTAATGATAATCACTGATCCATTAAACTAAACCGAATAACTGACACTGCATCGACATATACTGGATTTGGGGAAAAATTAAGGTACATATGAACTTGATGGCTAGACGAAACTATGTCACTGTTTTCCGTTTTCAGAGGATCGAGATAGACTCCGATCATAATTGTCATTGTTTTCCTTTTTTAGAGGATCAGATAGGCTCCGATCACAATTACTGTTGTTTTCCTTTTTAAGGAGAATCGGGACAGGTTTCGATCACAATTGTCACTATTTTTCTTATTGGGAGGACTGGGATAGGCTCCGATCAAAACTATGTTTCATTTTTTTGTAGGTAGACGGGGATGCATTCAGACCAGTCAAGTTCATATTTTCCTAAATTTTCAAATACCATAATTAAAAGACGTTAACTGAAAAAGAAATAAAAAAAACTAATAATAACCAAATAAACGTTCAAATATGAGATTTTCCCACCGTTTATTTACATATGACTTTTCATGATATGAGACATTATCGTTTTTTATCATGTTTTACTATTTATCACTGATCACTTTACTGACGATCTTGGTTATGCACGACTAGATGCAGATATTTACCAAGAAATAGATCTGCCAGAAATAGAGCATGACATGATATTTTTTAAAGAACATGTGGAACTACAGAAGTAAAGGATTCTATTTTAGTTGACTACTTTCGTATTAGGAAAATGTAATAAGTATATATAGCACGTAACCTAATTTTATTTGAGATATTCCCATTGTTTAGAGACAATTTTATCATAGTGATATTTTGTTAGATTTATTTAAAACAACTTATTATTATTATTTTGGCTAAAAAAATATTATTATTGTTATTTGTTATTCATATTTCCGTTGTGTTTTGACTGTAATGTTATTGAGGATTGTCGAGTTATCATTCGACGCCGAATGTTCCAGCTATTCACACTACGCAGAGTGGGGTTTTACATATATTTACACAAACTGTATCGCTGTGCAAACTTATGTAGTAGTCCATCTTAAAACTGCGATAATTTTTGCATCTTAACTCTAATTGATCATATTTTAGTGTCATTACAAATATAATTTACTAAATTATAATTCTTCCAACAAGTATTGATCCCGATTCAGCCATTTTCCTATTCAAAGATAATATGGAAGTTTATCAATTGTTGCTACACTAGGTTAGCAGTTCTGCAGCAACAAACTTATGTAAAACGGCTATAACTATTACTATAGAACTCCAATTGAGCTCATTCAAATTTCATTGAGAAGCAAATTAAATTTTCTATAACTGTTAAAAGATTTAAGTTCTAATTTAATTTTTATCCTAGTCAAATCAAACCTAAAATTTCCCTTGTTGTTGTACGAGGTCAATTGCAGCAGGTCAATGGTAGAATAATCATAAATTTTATTTTAGAACTCTAATTAAACTCATTTAAGATTCATTGTAAAGATAATTGAGTTTTTTAACATACAAAATTTTAGCTTTTAATTTTATATCTATCCTAGTCAAACTTGACCTAAAAATCTGATATGTCCATCCAATTGCAGCAGCACAGGCACAAATGCCATGTTCATGCATAAGACACTTAACTTGTGATATGACATCCATGCACATATTTAATATTATTACCTATATGTGGTGAGCTTAGTCCTTTCATAGCTCATATTTAGACATACATGTCATATTTTTGCATGTACTACTTGATTAAAAATATGATATACATACAAATATGTTTAATTATACATATTATTACATGTACATGTTATTCTTATTTGGAAATGGTACCTCACATTAACATTTTCTGTAATTCTTATAGCTTTCAGTAGTACTCTTATACCTACCATTATTGCCATACATGTTTCATATTTACATGACTATTAATACATATACCTTTATTACATATGACAACTTAATACAGTGATACTTAAAATATACTACATTTTGGGCAATGCGGAAATGAATGGTGCAATGAAACATATATTTTGGAGTTCTTATCTTTTTTTGCATGCATCCATCGATCTGTATACTAGCACTATCACTTTTTTTGCTTGTTTTGCCTAGTGGCATGCCATCCAGTTCGTATAGAGACCGATGGTTCCTAAAATGCAAAGGATATCCAGTTTGCCTAGCAGCGTGCCATCCAATTGTGTGGAAATTGGTACTTGGGCCGTGGTACTGGGTATATACGGTGTACTTTAGAATACATGAATACTCCTACCACTTAGTTCCAAACTAATAGCTTAAAATTTACATTCATTTGCCTCATCATGTCATATTATATATGCCATGTACCATATGATTCTTGTATATTTGGCATACCTTATTGCTTGATCAATATATATCATGATTCATGTTATATTTAGCATATTTTAATCATGTTATATTTTGCATATCATGTAATTCATGATTCAAGTTGTATGTTTTATACTTCATATTTCATGATTCATTCGCATGCATCTCTTATATTATTCCTACTAGCATGCCACACTGATATAATTTTTATAGCAAGATACGAGGTTGGATTTGTATTCTTATTTAGGTTTTGTCTCTTGAGATTATCACACTCTAGGTCTACCAGCCAAGATAGTAGTAACAGAGAAAGAGGAGGACCAACCCCTCGATGATCCATATTTTCAGGAGTAAGTTAAGTGCCAGTAACTATTTTCTTGTATGATATTTATCACTTTTATGTATTTATCATTTTCCCTTATATGTGCATATATATCCTACTTTCTAGTTTTGTCCGTGGTATCCAGACACTCTTGTATATATTCAGTACTTATGTTGCTCTGTTCAGATATTGTACTTGACTCAATATGAGCAATATTTTAGTGTATGCATTGCTTATCATTTTCATATACTTATTTTTGGATATTGTTGTCTTCATGCTTGTAATGTTGTACTAGATCGATTCAGACTTATAGTATATATCTCATATTTGCTTGTTTCCATATCTCTTACCTGTGATTGTATAAAAAAGGCATCATGCACTTTGGTATTGAGGGTGCCTACTGGTGACACCCTATCCATTATTGGGACACACACTTGGACCCACCGGTGTGATTTGGGGCATCACAGCTGGACTGTTGAAGATAGATATGAGTTGGAGAAATGGTTAAGATTGGACATTTAGTTTTAATTTAATTATTTTAATCATGTATTTGCCTAAAAATTAATTGATCCGGAATAATTCTAAAAAATTTTGGAAAAATCCAAAATAATAAGATAAGAGATCTCCGGTCCGCAAAATTTAAAATTAAAGACTAGTAGAAAAGATAGAACTCAATTCACTCAGTACCACACATATCAGTGTTAGGACTCTTAGGCTGGTATGATATGAAATAAACTAATATAAGAGCTTAAAAATTTTAGTCGTTACAAATTCTATTTTGCCCCTAGTCAAACAAGACTTAGAAGCCCAATTATCCACCGAAATGCAGCAGCATAGGCATATATGTTATGTCCGTGCATATATCTCTAGATTTGTAATATGATACACATGTATGCACGTTCAATCTTGTTATTACTTGTATATAGTGAGTTCAGACCTGTCATAACTCATGTTTGGACATACATGTCATGTTTGTGCATATAATACTTGATTTAAGATATAATATACATGCACGCATGTTTAGTTATACATGTTATAACATGTATATTCTTCTTACATGGAAATGATACCTCACGCACATGAACAGATTCTATAACACTTGGACTTTCCAGTCTCGTCATGTATGCCATTTTATATTTGCATGGCTATTGATACATGTGTCCTAATATATATGATAGCTTGATATATTGATACTTAATATTTAGTATTTGTGTATAGGAAAATTGAATGGGGAATAAAATATGTATTGTGAAAGTTTCTTGTCTTTTTTGGATACATCCACCGATCTGTATACTGGCACCATCGGTTTCTTGCTTGTGTGCCTAGCGGCATGTCATCTGATTCGTTTGTAGACCGGTACTTGGGCCATGAATCCGAGCACGCATGGCATATCCAATGTGCCTAGCTGTGTGTAATCAGGTTCATATGTGATGCCGTGGTACCGAGTATGCATGGTGCACTTATAGAGCACATGAATACTCCCACTATTCATTTCCAATCTAATAGGATAGAAAGTGCATCCACTTACTTGATCATGTTAAATTATGCATATCTTGTACTTCATGACTTATATGCATAATCATATTATATTATATACACCATATACTTCATGATTAATGTTATATTATACATACCATATACTTCATGTTTTATATGCAAACATATTTTACATTGTTTCCTACTAACATGCCACACACACTTTTATATGGTTTCTATAGAACTACATGAGATTGTGTTGGTATTCTTGTTTAGATTCTGACCTCTGAATGTATCACACCTCAGATCTAGTTGTCATAATCGTAGTTCTGAGAAGGACCCGCCTCTCTAAGATCCCTACCTCCAGTAGTAGAACGAGTAACCCATTTCTTATAGGAACTTCATCCATTTTGTGTATATGATTTTGGTTTGTATGTGTTTATGTATCCTATTTTTTAGTTATAACCATGAAATCTGGACACTCTTGTATAATACAGTACTTATGTTGCTCTGTTATGATACTGTTACATGAGCAATATTTTTACCTATGTATTGTTTATCATTTTCATATACTTGTTTTGAATATATTTATGCATGTGATGTTATAATAGATAGATTCAGACATGTGTGTATGTATCATATTTGTGCACTTTCATATCTATTGCCTGTGATTATGTGATGTAATAGTCTCATGCAGTACGATATTGAGATTGCACGCTTGTGACACCCTACCCATTATCAGAACACACTTAGGTCCACCAGGGTGATTTGGGATGTCACAAATTGCCACTAGAACGTTATATCAAGTTAAAAAAAATTAGTAACATATTTTAGTTTGTTTTTTTAATCATCATTAACATATATTAGTAGCTAGTTCAACTTGTGATTCATATCAAGACACGAAAAATAGATATTTGATATTGATAAACACAAAAAAAAAAATTAGATATTTCTTATCACAAATTAGATATTATCATCCCAAAATTATACACAACAATCACATGAATCTATACATCAATGTATTTAAACAATACATATGAATCTTTCAATGATTAACACCAAACATACTAATAATTCAAGAATTTCAAATAAAATAAAGATAAAGTTGAATTGTATCTTGAAAAATTGTTCAAATATGAAGGAGATTTGTAAAGAGATAGAGTAAATCTCTGAATTAATAAGATGGGGGGGAGACAACTTTGTGAGAGGAGAGGGAAAAATGAGAGAGAAGAAAGAAGATGCCATGTTGGGCACTACGTTAAACAAGTACTATGAATCCAGATAAAATGAATCCGGATTTATCAAGTGCAGATTCAACTTTAAGTGGAATCTGAACTTGGCAAGTTTGGATTCAATTATTAGCTAGTTAAACAACAAGGATAAATTAGTCCACTAAAAATATAAAAAATAATAAAAAATAGGAAAATTCTATTCACGCACAGCAATTTACTCTTGATGCCCGCATTTAAAACTTGCAAATAATTACAAGTTTGCTACCTTTTTTGAGACTAAGTTGCCACTTCAAATCTCAAGCCTCTAAAATTTAAAAAAAAAAATTTAAAAACCTTGTTATCATCTTCTTCCTCTCCTCTCTCTAAAAACAAAAAAAAAACACTTTTTTTTTGTATTTTTTAAATCTTCAAAATAAACACATCTCCTGCAAACTAATTGATTTTATGACTCTCTAAAATTTTTACATTTGTATTCTTCAAAAGTTAGGAAAAATTCTAAAGTCTTTAGATTTACTGTGATGAGCGAAATTAAGATTTAGGGTATGAATTTTTTGAAGAAAATAGAAAAATCCAATATGCAATTAGTGTTAGAGGACAAATCTCCTTGTATAGAGGTATGGATTAAAATAATTCTCAGTTTTTTATTTGATTTAGTTTACAATTTATTATTATCTAGTTTTTATTTTCTATTTTTGGGTGAATTTCTAGTTGGTCACTAATCGAGGTGCCACATGTGGGGGGCACCGGACCGGGGGGGCGATGGAAGTGGGGGAGGGGGACGTGACGATGTTTGCCAAAAAAAATGATCTTTATTGAAAACTCAAAAAGAGATTACATTGAGAATGGTTGTCTGTTTATAGAAAATGATGAATTTAATTTCCCTTTTGTTTAAAATTGGGTCTGTTATAGTCGTAAAGGACGATCTTGCTCTACGTTATCACTCCGAACACAAGTTCTTCAGTTGGCAGTTTTTGCAAAGCCTTTGGATACAAAGGATTCTGGATTCTTAGTATAAGTGCTCAAATGGAAATAATCACATTCCTTTTTAGCCCAGCCTTTATCTATTTATAGGAGTTTAGAGATTTTTGAATTGGTGCAACTGTCCAATTAATAGCCTTCTTGATTGAGGTTTGATTTCTTGTCTTTAATCTATTGGATTTATATTAAATCTTCTATATTTGTAACTGAAATTGTAAATCCTCTAATTTTTAGCTGAAATACGGATCTCAGTTTTAGATCTGCATTTTAGCTCTTTGGAGCTTATGTGGCATGCTCAGATCCGTATTTGGGTGTCAATGAAAAGAATTTTCGACTCTTGAGAATTTAGAATGAAAATGCAACCCTCGGGGGTTGGTGTTTTGGTTATACATAGCTCAAATCACGAGCTTAGAAGAAGGATCAAAATGCGGATCTCTCTATGATTGATAATCTGTATTTTAGCTCCCGGCAACGTGTCTTACTTGATTAGACCCGCATTTAGGTACAAATGAGGATAGGTTTTATCCTTTAAGATTTTAGAATGAAAACACGACCCTCCAAGGCTCGCGTTTTAATTGTTTCTAGCTCCAGTCATGAACTCAAAAGATAGTTTAGAATGCAGATCTCTCTTTAATTGATGATCCACATGTTAGCTTATCAGCTAGACTTGTGTTTGTATTGAAATGGGATTAGCTTTAACCTTTCAAGGTTCTATGATGAAAACGCAACCCTACGTTTGAAATGTGGATCCAACTTTGTGTTTTAAGGTCAAATAGGAATATCCTTAATTTTCTAAAGCTTTAGAAATTAAGACGTGGTCATGTGGGGTCCACACTCAGCCTCGGTCTTTTGATTTAAAAATGCAGGTCTCTCTAACAATGATCCGTGTTTTTGAATTTTTTCCGAAGCTCCTAAGAGTTGCCTTTTTTTTGTATTTGGAGAGATCTCGTCTCTTGACATCTTGAGATCAAAACGTGACCTTCATAGGTCCACGTTTTTTTTGTATTTTGAGAGGGGTTTTATCTCTTAAAATCATCAAGTCTCAATGCGACCTTTAGAGGCCGCATTTTGATTTTATAAATACATTTCCCAAAAATTTAGCCTACAAAACACCCTCCAAAATTTTCAAAATTTCGTGACTTTGAAATATTTTGAAACACTTTGGATATATCAAATACTTAATTTTGGATTTGTAATTTTTGGTTAAAATACAACCCTGTGTCTAAAAAAGCTTGTCTACATTTGAAAAGGAAAAAGCGACCCTGTATCAAAAAACACGTCTACATTTTGAAAAGGAAAAATGCTACCTAGCAATTTTTAAAATCAAATGTAAGTTTGCATTTCAAGTGACGTATTTGAAGTGTCGTCGCTTTTGCTGCCTCTCTGGCATAGAGATCGAAGCACCTTGCGCCTATAATGATGAGATCTCTTCGTGATTTGGGCCAAAATCTTGGACATTGAATCTTCAATATAAGACGCTAAGTCTCTTTCAACAGTCATTCTGACTTAAAGAAAGCAAGCCTTCAAGCTTTCTTTTCCTAGCTTCTCCAAGCTCCTCTATTTTTAGCCTTCGGGCTTTTCTGACTCAAGCTTTTCTAGAACTCTTACAAAGACAATGACAAGGAAATCTTCATCCTCTAACCAAACTGCCAGCGGCTCTCATGACCCTCAAGCCACCTCTGGCTCTTCTCCGGCCATAGTTTGGGAAGAACCTATGATTTGTAGCAAGCTAACAAGTTTCACCTTATTTAATTTTGGTGATTTGTTGCCACGAACTATTATTGAACTGAAAAAAAATTAACTTCTAAAAACGTAGGTCTATGATCCACGTTTTAGATCTAAAACACAAAGCTTCAAAAAGAAGCTTCTTTTAAATTTTGAATGTCAAGGGTCTGTGCTCTGCGTTTTGGATCTAAAAGATAAAACTTTAAATCCATCGCCCAAGAAGCATTATTTTGGCCATGTTGGTGGATATAGTGGTGAAGTTCAATTCAGAGTTCATAGAGAATTTCTTATTTGCATTGCATCTAGCAGGCAGGATAGGAAAGACATAATTTTAGCACCTAATTCTGCCACTTTAAAAGATATTATGATTGATGCACATCTTGAAGGAAAGAATAGAAAACTGATGGATAAGTCACACTTCTTGTTCGGGGATTCAATACAAACTTCTAATGATTGCTTAAATGACGGAGAGTACAAATAGCTTCACCAGATCAAGGGTCGTAATATGTTTCCCCCAAATATGGAGAGATCTTACTCCTTAATCTATCTCCAATCCATTTCTGTTACAAGACCTATGAACTGGCATTTGACCAAGGCACAGGACAGAGTGTTACTGGTGGGTTTAGTTCCCACGGTGCATGTCCGCTTGCTAATGGAAGGCATGTATCGGGATTATTTCCGGCATTGTGGAAAAAGGAGTTTCCTTTGGGCAAAGCACTTATTGCTAATACCTTCCTACATCAATTTGTAGATGCGAAGGGGGAATTTCCATGTCAAGACTTTCATCCGCTAGGATGGGTTAATTCTTATCCAAAGGAGCAGTGGGCGCTGATAATTGATTTCTTCTTAACCACTTTCGAAGAATATCTAAATGAAATAGGACTCTATCGCGCCATTAGGGCAGTCCAATATGGGATCCCCACTAGCCGTTTTCACTTCTTTTGCTTCCTTGAGTTGTACAATCCTGACACCAGTACTTTTTTTTTACACCTTGTGGTGAATTGGGGTTCGCACTTAATGAAATGTATGAAGTTCTGGGACTGCCCATAGGAGAAATCTCCTATGAAGAATACGTCCCTACCAGAGAAGAACTTTATTGGTTGAAAGCTCAACACCCTTTAATCTATGATATTGGGAACTGCTCTGCCACTATCACATCTGCGCCCAAATAACTGGCATACGTAATAATGGTGTAAAGCAGAAGGCATAGACAAACTATCTTTTCCCGAATTTTGATGAAAATAATTCAAATTTTACTCGTCTATCTACTAATCAAGAAATTGAAGATAGGATTGCTCGTTTTGAGACGAATGCCTATATCACTGGATCAGACGAGGATATCTTCAAACCTGGAACTTCCTTTGATAGTTTTCACTATCAAGCCAAATATTAGATATTAGATTTAGCTCTGTTGATCTGATGCTATAGCTAAAGCATTGCATGGTCCCAACAGAGTTAAAAGAGATTTTATCAATTGGAGTAGTGTATCCAGCAATGCTACTTGCACATAGTCATCCACTTAGTTTGCTTCCAGTGATGGTCTGTTGTATACAGAATGGACTGAGGTTGCTGACAAAGAAGTTTAGAAAGATTAAAAAAGTCCTTGATAAAGACGGATCTTCAAAAACTAAGACCTTAAATCCAAGAATAGAGCTTCGTACACATATCTCATGGCTTGGTTCATCTTACATTGTTCGACATTGATGAGTCCAATCCATCCTCAAACAGACCATAACATGCCAATAGTTCAACATTACAAGAGGTTACAATGGAAGGGTCATTATATGGCCATGATTCGCAGGTATCTTTAGCATCATAGCAACTACTATTTAATAAGTGTTTCCCTTATTTTTCATATGCTGATTACAGAGAAGAGTTTGCAGATTTGCCTGGTTTAGACCATTTTACAAGCCTTTCTCTTGAATACTTCTGGTGGTTGTTAAGTATCAGACCTGGCCATTTGGTGCTTCGTTTGGAAGATGTTTACTATATCGAATATTATCCCAACTCGTCAATTTGGATATGACCAAGTTTATGTCGGGAACCCAAACAAGTCAATGAGATGCAAAAGGAACTTATTTGAAGGAGCTCGGGCTTGGTATCGCTTCATAGCAGGTGGTACTAATGCTCGATTCAGTCTGCCCTTGAAGACTCTGAATCTCTACACTTCTTTTAGTTTATGTAGTTGGTATTCAATCGCCAATTCGGTTCCCCACAACTTCAATATGAACAGTGTAATACCCCAAATTTCCCTACTGCTCTAAATAAAATCTCTCAATTTCATTAAATAATAAAATAATAAAATTAGAGATTTCTTTCTATACACCTCCAAACTTAACTAAACTTCCAAAAGCACATATTTGGCATTTAGTGGTGATGAGTTGTCAGAGGAGAGTGAGAAGTGGCACTCTAATTGGATATTTGTCATACATGCAAAAAAGCCTTGGGGCTAGGCTAAAGGGCAAAGCTACCGAACTGCCCTTAGACAAATGTAATATCATTCTCTCAAAGAGAAATATTTTCAAAGAACAAAATAAAAACCACCTTTTAACCTAGATTCTACTAGTTCGCTAGAAAGAAAGAGAGAAAGGGAGAAAAGAGATTCCCTAAATCTAAGGAGATTGAAGAGGAATTTGAGACAAGTAGCATCTTATTCTTGTTCTCTCTTTGAACCGCATTTGAGTTCAAGTAACATGCGTATTCTTTCTTGGGATTTATTCAATTTATATTGTGAGATAATAATCCCCATATAGATTTTGTGCAAGTAACACCTTGTCCTTATTATCTCTTTGAACCGTATTTGAGTACAAGTAAAATGCATGTTCTTTCTTGAGATTTATTCGATTTGTATTGTGAATATATAATTCTTTTTTGAATTTTGTACAAGTAGCACCTTGTTCTTATTCTCTCTTTGAACCGTATTTGAGTACAAGTAACATGCATATTCTTTCTTGAGATTTATTCAATTTATATTGTGAGATAATAATTCTCTTATGGATTTTGTGCAAGTAACACCTTATTCTTGTTCTCTCTTTAAACCATATTTGAGTACAAGTAACATGCATATCCTTTATTGGAGTTTATTCGATTTGTATTTTGAGAATAAATTCTTTTTAGGACTTTGTGCAAATAACACTTTATTTCTTTGATTCTTTCTTGAAATTCTTATTTGATTTATATTGTGTGTACATGATTCCTTTCTATAGATAATTTTAGATCATTTTGGACCTACATACTTAGCAACTTTGCAGATCTGCATACTTAGAAAAATCCTAGATCTGCATACTTAGCAAATTCGCAGATTTGCATACTTAGAAAAATCCTGGGTATGCATATTTAACAAATTTTCAGATTTGCATACTTACAAAAATCTTGGATCTACATACTTAGCAAATTCGCAGATCTGCATACTTAGCAAATTTGCGGATCTGCATACTTAGCTAATTCGTGGATCTGCATTAAAAAAATCCTGATCTGCATACTTAGCAAATTTGTAGATCTACATACTTAGAAAATTCCTGGATCTACATACTTAGCAAATTCGCGGATCTACATACTTAGAAAAATCCTAGATCTACATACTTTGTCAAATTTGAATATCTACATACTTAGTCAAATTCGCGAATTTGCATACTTAGAAAAATCCTGGAAATGCAAACTTAGCAAATTCGCAGATCTACATACTTAGAAAATTCCAGAATCTGCATACTTAGCAAATTTGCATATCCGCATACTTAGAAAAATCCTGGATCTACATAGTTAGTTAAATTCGTGGATCTATATACTTAGTCAAATTCGCAGATCTACATACTTAGTCAAATTCGCGGATCTATATACTTAGCCGAATTCGCAGATCTACATACTTAGTCAAATTTGCGGATTTACAGACTTACTCAAATTTGCGGATTTACATAATTAGACAAATTCGTAGATCTACAGACTTAGCCAAATTCGAAGATCTACATACTAGCTAAATTCGAGGATCTACATACTTAGTGAACTTTACGGATATGTACACTTAGAAAATTCGCGGATATGCAGACTTGGAAAATTCATGAATTGTAGAGTAGATTTGGAAAATTCACTACGGACTTGGAGATTTGGAGAGTTGTGGATCTAGGAAAAGCGTGGATATGAGGCAAAAAGTGCGAATTTCAGTTCAATTAAATTCTCTTATTCAAATTTCTACATGGTATTACCCTCAATTAAAGAAGCTAATGTTTGACAAGTCATGAATTCTCTTAACATTACCTATTTCATGATAACATGATGACAAGTATAATAATATTTATTCATTTCATTATAACATGATAAGTAAATATTAAACATGATGCATGAAGGTATGATTATTCATGGGAACATGGTAACAAAGTTTCTTGTATCTTGATTTCGTGGTATGTAGTATCCTTGTGAAATGTGCATACATGGTTCTGACTCTTGATTCCCGAATTTATCTGATACATGAATCCCCACAAGAGTGACCTGACATGATATTCCAGCTTATACTATAACCTGACATGATATTCCAGCTAATGTTGTAACCTGACATGATATTCCAGCTTATTCTGTGACCTGACATGATATACCAGCTTATGCTGTGACCTGACATGATATTCCAGTTTATACTGTGACCTGACATGATATTCCAGCTTATTCTATGACTAATATTCCAACTTATGTTGTGACCTAACATGATATTTTAGTTTATATTATAACCTGATATTCCAGCTTATACTGTAACCTGACATGATATTCCAGCATATGTTATGACCTGATACTCCAGCTTATGCTGTGACCCGATATGATATTCCAGTTTATGTTGTGATCTGGCATGATATTTCAGTTTATGTTGTGACCTGGTATTCTAGTTTCATATGCTAACATGAACTTTATCTAGGCTTGTTTTTTACACAATATTTGTCTGCCATATGCAAACGACATGCCTAAGTATAGCTCATTTCATTTTCATTATTCACGTGACATGTTTTGTACTAACACAATTTATACTTTTATTTATTTCTGTACTATGATAGTACACATGTTTCTCTCTCTTGTGTTACTTGCTGGGTTTAATCCACTGTGCTTTTTTAAGCCCAGATTATGGAAGTAGAGAAGAGAAGATTGCTCCAATGAGATCGAGTAGAAGATATTAGCATAGCACTTCATGGGCACTTCACACTTCTAGTTACTGTTTTCTTTTGCTGGGCACTACTTTAACTCTCTTGTATTCTAATTCTTTTGTGTAAATATTCAAAATATTATGCCATTTTATGTAATCAACTCTCTGTATAGATGAAATCCTTTTGTTTCAGACATATTTGTTCATCTTGATATGAAAGTAGTTACGATTATTCCAAGATCCTGCAGCTATTGGGTTATATTGCAATAGTTAAGTAGTATCCTCCATTCTTGGAAAGCAAAAAAAAAAAGAAAAAAACGTAAAGCTGAAAAACGAGGGCATTACAGTTTGGTATCAGAGCCTAGGTTTAGACGGGAGACCATATGACTACTGCCACATATAAACATGTCTGAGATACACTCGTGACACTTCTTCTTTATTCTTTAATATCCATCAGATCTAGTATCGTGCCTATTCTATTGTTTCCCATTCATTTAGATTTTCTATCTTGAAACTCCATCTGATTAATTTTCCTTGGTTCATCACAAAAAAATAATGACACAATCTTCTGCTAGCACGAGCCCAAATCCAACGAATGAAATGTCTGACCTTAGGAGTATAGTACAAAGGGTAGCACAGACACAACAAACTACGACAATGATGTTAGAAAGGATTTTATAGTACCAAAAACAAGAGAGAATCAAAATGGTGAACGTCTTAACGACGGCTGTAACGCCCCCATTTTTTCATCTGCTTCCTAAAATGAAGGACAGTACTTATAATTTGTACTAGAAAACCCAACAATCACAGGATCTTGAAATAACCATAACTACAGTGACAATTAAATGAATAAATAATATGTCTAAAAATGAAAGGATTGCATTATATAAAGAGTTCATTACATAAGATGGCACGCTGCTCTAAATATGAACACAAAAGAAGCAAAAAAGAAAAACAGTGTCCAAACAAAAGGAAATATGAACAATATATACAACATTCTCCGGAAAGTACGTCACTACTTAATATTGCTCGGTCTTATCGATGAATTATGGATCCTCAATCGAGGCTGGTTCTCCTTCTTGGTCCTCTAGACCTGGATTCAAAACCCAGGGGATTAAACCCAGCAAGTAACACTTTTAAAAGAGAAATTGTATACTATCTAAGTACAGGAATATCAGTGTATGTGAGCATATTTATGTCAATATTGTTCATGTACATATAAATTAAACATGAAAGCAAACATAAATAAATAAACAAACATGACAATAACTACTCTATCTATTTAATCCTATATTCTATTGGTCTCAATCACCATCCAATTTAATTGTAAAAATTGTATTAATGGATAAGATAGCGCTATTCTCCATTGTCGTATAAGTGCCCATGCATACCCAGGACCTGGCATCAATGCTCATGACATTGAACCCTGACATACCGCTAAGCACAACAATCAATTTTCGTACTCTTTTACAGTAGCAGACATACCACTCTGGATAACAATTATCAATTGGTGATCCAGTAATCACTCAGGCTGCTGCAGTGAAAGAATCCCGGCCCTAACATTACAATCATTCCTTATACAACATGCCTCTTATCCATCATATAGTTTCTCCCATCCCCGTGTTCGTAATATATTATACACATGAAAATTTTATTTTTCATTTATTGTTTATTATTTTCCTATCCCTTCTTTTCAATTCATGATAACATGCTTGCTTTTTCATGACCGCACATGATATGTATCATAGCATATGATTTGTAAAATCAAAGCACATGACTTGTAGCATGATGAATTAAATATCCGCATCATCTTAAAAATTTTAGGGCACAATTATATCACAATATAATTTATCAAAATTGATTAAATCATTTGGTCTAGTTCTCAATTTCCAATTTACCACTTATTTATTTATCTATTTATTTATTATTATTGTAATTATTATTTTTATTATTACACTTTATTTCATATATCAATTATTCCTAATTAAGGTCCAAGTACAATCCATCAATTATTTAAACCATTAAGTCTAAGCCCACTAAATTTTCACTTAATCATATCTTTATTTTTCTTTTTCTTTTTCTTTTCTTTCCGGCCCAGGCCCAAGCCCAAGCCCACTGCCATTGTTTTTTCTTCTTTTTTTTCTGGGCTGGTCTAGCCGGCCTAGTTCTTTTTATTTTCTTTTTCATTTTTTTGGCCCAAACCCAATCCAAGCCCACTTTTGTTTTAAATTTTCTTCTGGGCTGGGCCAGTCCCAGTTCCCTATTTGTTTTTTATTCTTTTTTTTTTCTTTCTCTTCTCTCGGTCCAGCCCACAAAATCCTCTTTCTGTTGTTGTTGCTTTTTCCTCTTCTTCTTTCCTCTCTTCTTCTTTTCTTTTTATTTTATTTTATTTTATTTGTTTATCTATTTGCAAAATTTGTCGTAATGTTATAAATAGGAGTACCCTTATATCAAAAATAAAATTTCTACTCCAAGTCAAAACTTAATTTAACTTAAATAGCAAACATTTAAACAATTTTGCAATAATATAATCAACATAAAAATTATATGATTAAAAAGAAATAATCAAGAAGAGAAGTATGTTATTTACATTGGGTTCCTTTAACTTTCTTCTATCTCTTAAATTCCCTTTTCCTTTCTCCTTCTCCTTCTTTCTTTTTTTATCTTTTTTTCTGTTCATTTGATGCAGGCGAGAGAGGGAGTGATAGGGAGAGAAGCGAGCAGTGAGAGGGAGAGTTTGGGCCCCTTCTCTCACTATTTTTTTTATTATTTATTTATTTTTTCCATTGGCTTTTCATGTGGCCACCGCCCATGTTTGGAGGTGGCTTGCGAGGGCAGCCAACTCAATTTATTTTTTTAATTAAATTATTTTATTTATTTATTTATTTAATAATTTAGTAATTTTGATTCCGTGTAACATTCTCCGAATACTATCAAATTAAAGTAGGGCATAGTACTCAACGAGAGGAACGCTACAAAATTATCCGTTTGTTGTTTTGATGTCTGAAATAAATGAACCGAAATTTTGAAGTAATTAGAAGAATGATTTTAATATTATTAAATTAGCAATTTTGGGGACTCATAAGAAAAATCTCTAAAAATCCTAAATATTACAAAACTAATAATCGCAAAAACCAAATATCATTTGGGTTTACTGATTTAAAGTTACGTTCACTGAAAGTTATTTAGATGTCCAAAATTAACTTTGATGGACTTATTCGGCACGACTGGTCTCAAGAGAGCAATATAGGTAGGTTGAATTTTGGGGTATTATATCCTACCCACCTAACAAAAGAATTTTGTCCTCAAAATTACAAAATAAAAGATGTGCTTGTATTCACGGGTACCTACTGATATATAAAAATAAATTCAATTGACATACCTGATCATGAGAACATGTATGGGTACTTTGTCCTGATGTCCTTTTCAAGCTTCCAAGTTGTCTCCTGGTGATTGTGTTTCCCAGAAAATCCGGACCAACAGTATTACTTTATTCTTAAGGACCATCTCTTGTCAGCCGATAATTGTTACGGGCTGCTTCTCATAATTTAGGTCTAATTTAAATCTACCTCGGACAGATCTACTAATTTGTACTCTTCACCTAAACATTTCCTAAGTTGTGATACATAGAACACATCATGAACAGTTTCTATCTCTGGTGGTAATGATAATCTGTAGGAAAGATTTCCAATCCTTTTCATGATCTCAAATGGCCTGATGTATCTTGGGCTGAGCTTCCCTTTCTTGCCAAATCTAATCACACCCTTTATCGGGATATCTTAATAAATACCTTATCTCCTACTTCAAACTCCAGTGATTTTCTGCGTTGATCTGTCCATTTCTTTTGACTGTCTTGGACTGCCTTCATGTGTTCTTTGATAATCTTTACTTGCTCTGTTGCTTGAGTAATCAACTCTGGCCCTAAAATACTTCATTCTCCAATTTCGTCCGAACATAATAGAGATCTACATTTTCGTCCATACAAAGCTTCAAATGGTGTCATTTTGAAGCTCTCCTGATAACTATTATTGTAAGAAAATTCCACCATATAAAAATAGTCTTTCCAAAATTCACCAAAATCCAACACACATGCCCTAAGCATATCCTCAAATATTTGGATAGTCCGTTCTGATTGATCGTCAGTTTGTGGATGAAAAACTAAAGATAGATCCAAATGTGTCCCCAAACTATCCATTAATTTATCCCAATAGTGTGATCTGAATCTTTTATCTCGATCTGATATAATTCTGGCTGGAATTCCATATAATCTCACTATCTCTTACATAAGCTTCTGGCTAATATTTCTGTTGACTGACCAACTTTGAATGGAATAAAATGAGCCGATTTAGTCAGTCAGTCCACAATTACCCAAATTGCATTATTACTTTTGGAGCCCCTGGGAAGCCTGTAACAAAATCTATCAATATTTGTTCCCACTTTCACTCCGGTATTGCTAGGGGTTGGAGCAATCCAGCTGTTTTTTGATACTCGGCCTTCACTTGCTAGCAAGTGAAATATCTATATACATATCTGGCGATCTCTTTCTTCATGCCTGGCCACCAGAAATACCCTTTCATATCTTTATACATCTTATTGCTTCCAGAATGAATAGAATACGTTAATTTATGAGTTTCTTCTAAAACTTTATCTCTGACTTCTCCCTTAAGCACCCATAATCTTTTTTTTAACCTAATTCTGGTCTCTTACCTACTTCTATTTTATTCTTTAATCTCTGAAAATGTTCATCTCCAACTTGAGCTTGCTAATCGCTCTATCAATGGTGACTGTAATTGTATCTCCATAAATCATGTTGTCCCTCCTAGTAAAATTACTTCCAATTTCATCATTTGCATCTCCATTAAAAATTCTTTTTGCTTAGTTAATATGTCCACTGCAGGCCTCCTACTCAGTGCATCTGGCAGGGTGATATTTAATTTTTAAGTCATAATCTGCTACTAACTCCAATCATCGTCTCTGTCTCATATTCAGTTCTTTTTGAGTGAAAATATACTTCAAACTTTTATGATCAGTATATACTAATACTTTCTGTCCTAATAAGTAATGTCTCTAAATATTCAAAGCATAAATCACTGTTGCTAGCTTCAAGTCATGAGTCAGATAGTTTCTCTCATGGGGTCTCAACTGCTTTGATGCAAACTCAATCACTCTTCCATTTTGTATCAACACACACCCCAATTCCTATTTTGAAGCATCACTATAGACCTTAATTTCCCCAGAATTATCTGGAATCGCTAACACTGGTGTTGTTGTCAGTCTCTGCTTTAATTCTTCAAATGCCTTATTATATTCTTCTGTCCAGACATATTCCACTCCCTTCCTAGTCAATTTAGTTACAGGAGATGCAATTTTTGTAAAGTCTTATACAAATCGATTATAATATCCAGCCAACTCCAGAAAACTTTGAATCTCTGACACTAATTTTGATACAGGCCAATCCATTATAGTTTCTATCTTCTTAGGATCAGCTGATACACCTTCTCCTGAAAATATATATCCCAAGAAAACAACATTATCCAACCAAAATTCACATTTGTTCAGTTTTCCATATAACTGTTGCTCTTTTAGAGTTTGCAAAACTATTCTCAGGTGCTCAATATGCTCTTTTTTATTCTTAGAGTAGATTAATATATCATCAATAAATACTACCACAAATTTATCTAGATACTAAGCAAAAACATAGTTCATTAGATTCATAAACACTACTGGAGTATTAGTCACTCCAAACGGCATCAACAAATATTCATAATGACCATGTCTGGTTCTAAATGTAATTTTTGAAATATATTCTGTTCGGACCCTTACTTGATGGAATCCAGAACGAAGGTCTATCCTCGAAAATACCCTTGCACCTCCCAATTGATCAAACAAATCAGTTATTCTTGGTAATGGATATTTATTTTTAATTGATACTGCATTCAAACATCTATAGTCCATACACAGTCTTTGACTCCCATCATTCTTTCCTGCAATAATATTGGAACTCCCCAAAGTGAAAAACTGGGCCTCATAAAATCCAACTTCAGTAGCTCATCTACTTGTCTCTTAACTTCTTCTAGTTCTGCAACTCCCATTCGATAAAGTGGTTTACAAACTGATTCAGCTTCAGAGATAATATCAATAGTAAATTCTACTGCCCTTATAGTGGTAGTCCAGGTATTTCTTCAAGAAATATATCTAAGAATTTCGATACTACTGGGATCATTCTTTCTCCTACTTTCATAGCCTCCAAAACTCCTCCTTTTAGGGACACCTTAGATTTAGTTGGTTTTAGAGATTGACTTCCACCAATAAATTCAAACTCTGAACAGCCAGAAATCTGAAATATTACCCTTCTGCTTCTACAATCTATCACCGCATGGAAGCTACTTAACCAATCTATGCCTAAGATAACATCATATCCTCCTCCGTTGATAACTAACAAATTGGCATAAAATTTTCTTCCATTAATCACGAAAAGAGATAGTCTACATTTCTTATTAGTCATGATATTACTATTTCCAGTCTTAATGTCCCTCTCCGCAGGTAAGATTGCAAAATCAATAGAATTGCGGGAAACAAGTATGATAGAGATAAAATAGTGTGAAGCTCTAGAATTAAATAGAACTGTTGCTGGTGTATTACCAACTAAAATCGTACCTGCCACGACTGCTCCAGTGGTTTGAGCTTCCTCAGCATTCATTAGTCTAACATGTCCCTGTCTCTGTCATGCTCCCCCTTGGGCTCTGGCATAGGCTTGTTATTGTGTCTCCAAGGATCTTTTCTGATTTGGTCCTTCAGTCCTCCGATCCGATGGTCCTACTACAGCTGGTCTCAATGTTGCCTGATAAGGAACTCCGTCTGCTGGTTGTTGCCTCGATTGTGCCCTTGGACAATTAGTCACTCGATGATCTATTAACCTACATATCAGACACAGCCGATCTCCTTGCTGTAGTGCCAGAAATTTCTTCCTCATTTCCTGTCTTGCTAATGCATGGAAAAATTTGGCAAGAAATGCTTCCACAAACTTCTCCCAGGTTAGGGGTTCCTGGTGCTTTACTTCTTCAGCAAGCCACCACGTTATAACTACATCAGTCAACTGTATACATACTACCTCTACTTGATTTTCCACTGGAATCCTTGCAGCCCTTAGAAAATTCTCCATGTCTACAATCCACTATTCAGCCTTCAGTAGTCCATCTATCCCAGAAAATAGTGGTGGCTACAGTTTCTGAAAAACTGACACCATCCAGTTCTTTAGATTGCAACATTCTCTATAATATCATCCTCGTTGTCTCCTGCATTTGCGCTACCCTTTGCACCAGGCTCCTAAGGTCAAAAGTCTCATCTATCAGACTCGAACTCGTACTCGCAGAAGATCGGGTCGACATTATTTTGTAACGGACCAGATAAGAATCAGTAAAAAGAATAAAAGATAGATGCACGATACTAGATTAAATAGATATCAAATAATAAGCAACAATTTTCAAGAATGAGTCACAGACATGTTCTTATGTGGCAATAATTCTATGGTCTTCTATCTAAATTTAATCTCTGATACCACCCTATAATGCTCCCATTTCTTCAGCTGCTTCCCAAAACGGAGGACAGTACTTATAATTTATACTAGATAACCCAACAGTCACAGGATGTTAGACTAATCATAACTACTGTCACAATTACTTGAATAAATAATATGACAAAAACTAAAAGGATTACATTATATAAAGAGTTCATTTCATAAGATGGCACACTGCTCTAAATATGAACACAAAAGAAGTAAAGGGGAAAAGCAGTGTCAACACAAAAGGAAATATGAACAATATATAAGAGATTCTCCGTAAAATACTTCACTACTTAATATTGCTCGGTCTAATTGATGAAATACGGATCCTAAGTCGGGGCTGGTTCTCCTTCTTACTCCTCTAAACTTGGATTCAAACCCCAGGAGATTAAACCCAGCAAGTAACACTTTTAAAAGAGAAAATATGTACTATCATAGTATAGGAATATCAGTGTACGTGAGCATATTTATGTCAATATTGTTCGTGTACATATAAACTAAAAATGAAAGCAATCATAAATAAATGCATAAATAAATAAACAAATAAGACAATAATTGTTATATCTATTTAATCCTATATTCTATTAGTCTCAGTCACCGTCCATTTTATTTGTAAAAACTGTATTAATGGATAAGATAGTGATATTCTCCATTGTCGTATAAGTGCCCGTGCATACCAGGGACCTGGTTTCAATGTTCATGGCGCTGAACCATGACATGCCGCTAAGCACAACAATCAATTTCCATACTGTTTTACAGTAGCAGACATACCATTATGGGTAATAATTATCAATTAGTGATCCAGTAACACTCAGGCCGCTACAGTAAAAGAATCCCAACCCTAACATTACAATCATTCATTATACTATATGACTCTTATCCATCATATAGTTTCTCCCATCCCCGTGTTCGTAATACATTATACGCATGAAAATTTTATTTTTCATTTATTGTTTATTATTTTCCTATCCCTTCTTTTCAATTCAGATAGCATGTTTGTTTTTTTATGATCGCACATGATATGTATCATAGCACATGATTTGTAATATCAAAACACATGACTTGTAGCACGATGAATTAAATATCCGTATCATCTTAAAAATTTTAGGGCACAATTATGTAACAATAATTTATCAAAATTGACTAAATCATTTGGTCAAGTTCTCAATACCAATCAATGCCCAATTTGCCACTTATTTATTTGTCTATTTATTTATTATTATTATTATTATTATTATTATTATTATTATTATTATTATTATTATTATTATTACGCTTTTTTCTATCTATCAATTATTCTCAATTAAGGTTCAAGACCAATTCATCAATCATTTAATCCTTCAAGTCCAAGCCCATTAAATTACCACTTAATCATATCTTTATTTTTTTCTGTCTGGCCCAAGCCCAGGCCTACAGCCATTTTTTTCTACTTTTTTTTCTGGGTTGGGCTAGCCGGCCCAGTTCCTTTTATTTTCTTTTTCTTTTTTTTAGCCCAAGCCAAATCCAAGCACACTACTTTTTTTTTTTTAAATTTTCTTCTGGGCTGGGTCAAGCCCAATTCCCCATTTGTTTTTTTTTTCTTTTTCTTTTTCTTTCTCTTCTCCCGGTCTAGCTCACAAAATCCTCTCCCTTCTCTTTCTGTTGCTGCTGCTTCTTCCTCTTCTTCTTCTTCTCTTTTTTTGCTTTTTATTTTATTTTATTTATTTACCCTTTTACAAAATTTGTTGTAAAGAACATAATTGTAAATAGGAGCACCCTCATATCAAAAATAAAATTTCTACTCCAAATCGAAACTTAATTTAACCGAAATAGCAAACATTTAAACAATTTTGCAACAATATAATCAACATAAAAATTATATTATTAAAAAGAAATAATCAAGAAGAGAAGTATGTTACTTATATTGGGATCCCTTAACTTTCTTATATCTCTTAAATCCCCTTTTCCTTTCTCCTTCTCCTTCTTTCTTTTTTTTCTTTTTTTTTTTTTTGTTCGATTGATGCAGGCGGGAGAGGGAGTGAGAAAGGGAGTGATAGGGAAAGAAGTGAGCAGTGAGAGGAAGAGTGTGGGGCTCCTGACTCCCTATTTATTTATTTATTTATTTATTTTCCCATTGGCCTTTCATGCGGCCACTGCCCATGTTTAGCGGTGGCTTGCAAGGGCAGCTAGCTCAATTTATTTTTTTAATTAAATTATTATTTTATTTATTTATTTAATAATTTAGTAATTTTGGTTATGTATAACGTTCTCTGAATGCTACTAAATTAATGTAGGGCATAGTACTCAACGAGAGGAATGCTACAAAATTATCTGTTTGTTATTTCGATGTCAGAAATAAATGAACCAAAATTTTAAGATAATTAGAAGGATGATTTTAATATTATTAAATTTAGAATTTTGGGAGTATTTATTGGCCTCGTAAGAAAAATCTCCAAAAATTCTAAATATTACAAAACTAATAATCGCGAAGGTCGAATGCCAATTGGATTTGTGGTTTTAAAGTTACGTTCACTGAAAATTATTTCAGTGTCCAAAATTGACTTCGATGGACTTATTTGGCATGACTGGTCTCAAGAGAGTAATACAAGTAGCTTGAATTTTGGGGTATTACAACGGCGAATAAAAGGTCGGTGGAATTTAAAAGGTCATATAGGCAAGGAGAAAGCCCATTGGTTAGGAAATTTGATGGCTCACCAGCAAAGAAGCAGGTGATGCCAAATCGAGGTCTAGTAATCTGTAACCATTATCATAAACCAGAACATACCCAGAAAATATGTAGAAGAAACATACCCAGAAAATATGTAGAAGAGCTCAAGGGTTGTACTTGGTGTGCCGATCCGCTAGTCATCAATTGAGAGATTGCCCAAAAACTCAACAGTCAATGGATGCTAAGGTCCCATTTCAGCCAAAACCCATACCAGCATCCATATCAACCCAGAAGATTTCAGGACCAGATCAGAAAGGACCTTTGGAAACCCAACAACAAACTCATGCCAACTCCCAAGGAGGAATAGAACAGAGGCAAGGGCAAGTTAAGCTAATGAATGTAGAGGAAGTTCAGACCACTAGAGAGGTCGTAACAGGTATGATTTAAGTTGACAATACACCGGCAACTGTTTATCTCGATTTTGGAGTTTCACACTATTTTGTCTCTAGCATATTTATTTTTCGCAATTCCATTGATTTTACTATCTTACCTGCGGGGTGTAAGATTAAGACTCAAAATGGCAGTATAATAACCAATAAGAAGTGTAGATTATGTCTCTTAGTAATTACTGGTAAAGAATTTTATGTTAATTTATTAGCTATTAGTGGAGGAGGATTTGATGTTATTTTAGGTATGGATTAGTTGAGCACCTTCCATACGATGATAGACTGTAGAAGAAGGAGAGTAATATTCCAGATTCCTGATTATCTGGAGTTTGAGTTTGTTGCTGGAAGCTAATCCCTAGGACCCGCTGAATCTAGGGTACTTCCAAAATGAGGAGTTATGGAAGCCATAGAAGTGGGAGAAGAAATGATCCCAGTGGTATCAGAGTTCTTAGATATATTTTCTAAAATAATTCTTTGATTATCACCAGTAAGAGTAGTAGAATTCGTTATTGATATTATCCCCGGAGCTGAACCAGTTTGTAAGGCACTTTATCTAATGAGAATCATGAAATTAGAAGAAGTTTAAAGACAAGTGAACAAGTTGTTGAATTTGGGTTTTGTGAGACCTAGTATTTCGCCTTGAGAAGCTCCAGTATTATTAGTAGAAAAGAAGGATTAAGATATAAATATTGGTAAATAACAGTAATCGATGTTGGTAGATTTGATAGAGAAAGCATAGTTGACGAGGTTAAGTAAGCAAACGAACTAGGAGAGAAGGAACAATTCACGGAAAGGTGAATGTAAGGATACAAAGAGATCTCAGAAGGCTGAGAATTAGTATATTAAAGGTAGATGATAAGAAATTGATGATTATTAAAGAAGACAAATTTTATCAAATCAGAACATGACCTTATATCATGCTACTCAAATTAAGCTTATCTTTCTAAATGATTATCTTATTCCATTACTTTTGTTGACCAATCCCATTTGACATTTTGTATCTTCCATCTAGACTTTATTCCAATGTAATTTTTTTTTTTTTTGAATCTTTCGTATATCATAAGTCATATCGAGGCAACAAGGCAATTGTAGAGATTTATTCTCTGGCACTAGTAAGTGTAGTCACTTTATAGAATGATCATGTGTAAATGAATTTTTGTAACTGGCCAAGAGTTTATTTCTTAATCTTTTAATAATTGAGATTCATTTTCTCTTCTAGAGTCCATCACAACTAGGTGATAGAACCACATGAGTTGACTCTATAGAAATATTTGTCACTTGTATCCTTCCCATTACCGAATCAGGATGGTGACACCCTGCATTGGCAACAGCTATTCCTGATTAAACTCTATCTTGCTTTAGCGTTCCTTCACCTAAATAAAAAATAAAAGAACAAAGTGGAAATCATGTCTACCCATTTATCTATGCTATCAAAGACAGAAATTATTCATGATGTATTTCATGTACCATAGATGAGAAGGCGTTTAGGTAAAAGTACAGAATAATGAATCTATCAAAGGTGGACGAATTCTAATAAGGGATGCACGATCACTAAGGGACCCTACTCAAGAACTTGAATATGGCATCAGGACTATTTTCATGATCAGGCATGTCACTTGAATGTATTTTTACATGACAAATCATATAAGTATACAATAGCATACTTTTAAAAATAGAATTTTGAGGACGAAATTGTTTTGTTAGGTGGGTAGGATATAATACCCCAAATTTCTCGCCTGCTCTAAATAAAAACTCTCAAGTTTATTAAATAATAAAATGATAAAATCATAGATTTCTTTTTATACACCTCCAAACTTAACTAAACTTCTAAAAACACACATTTGGCATTTAGTGCTGATAAGTTGTCAGAGAAGAGTGAGAAGTGGCACTCTAGTTGGACAGTTGTCATACATGTAAAAAGCCTTGGGACTAGGATAAAGGGCAAAGTTATCGAATTTTCCTTAGGCATATATAACATCATTCTCTTAAAGAGAAATATTGTCAAATAACAAAACAAAAATCACCTTCAAACTTTGGTTCTTCTGGTTCACTAGAAAGAAAGAAAGAAAGGGAGAAAAGAGATTCGCTAAATCTAAGTAGATTGAAGAGGAATTTGAGGCAAGTAACACATTATTCTTGTTCTCTTTTTGAACCGTATTTGAGTACAAGTAATATGCATATTCTTTCTTGGAATTTATTCAATTTATATTATGAGATAATAATTTCCTTATGAATTTTGTGCAAGTAACACTTTGTTTTTTTTCTCTCTTTGAACCGTATTTGAGTACAAGTAACATACATGTTCTTTCTTAGGATTTATTCAATTTGTATTGTGAAAATATAATTCTTTTATAAATTTTGTGCAAGTAGCACCATGTTCTTGTTATCTGTTTGAACCGTATTTGAGTACAAGTAATATGCATATTCTTTCTTGGGTTTAATCAATTTATATTGTGAGATAATAATTTCCTTATGGATCTTGTGCAAATAACACCTTGTTCTTGTTCTCTCTTTGAACTGTATTTGAGTAAAGTAACATATATATCATTTCTTGGGATTTATTTGATTTGTATTTTGAGAATATGATTCTTTTAAGGACTTTGTGCAAATAACACTTTATTTCTTTGATTCTTTCTTGAAATTCTTATTTGATTTATATTGTGTGTACGTGATTCCTTTCTATGAATAATTCTAGATCACTTTGGATCTGCATACTTAGTAAGTTCGCGGATCTGCATACTTAGAAAAATCCTGGATTTGCAAACTTAGCAAATTCACGAATTTGCATACTTAGAAAAATCCTGAATCTGCATACTTAGCAAATTCGCAGATCTGAATACTTAGCAAATTCACAGATCTGCATACTTAGAAAAATCCTGGATCTGCATACTTAGCAAATTCGTATATCTGCATACTTAGAAAATTCCTAGATCTGCATACTTAGCAAATTTGCAGATCCGCATACTTAGAAAAATCCTAGATCTGCATACTTAGTCAAATTAGCGAATCTACATATTTAGTCAAATTCACAAATCTGCATACTTAGAAAATTCCTGGATCTACATACATAGGAAATTCGCAGATCTGCATACTTAGAAAATTCCTTAATCTACATACTTAGCAAATTCGTGGATCCGCATACTTAGAAAAATCTTGGATCTGCATACTTAGTCAAATTCGTTGATCTACATACTTAGTAAAATTTGCGGATCTACATAATTAGTCAAATTCATGGATCTACAGCATTAGCCAAATTCACAAATCTACATATTTAGTCAAATTCGCAGATCTACAGACTTGTCAAATTTACGGATTTACATACTTAAAAAAATTCGTGGATCTATAGACTTAGCCAAATTTGCAGATCTACATACTTAGCCAAATTCGCGGATCTATATACTTAGTGAACTTCGCGGATCTGTACACTTAGAAAATTCGTGGATATGTAGACTTGGAAAATTCATGAATCTGTATAGTAGATTTGGAAGATTCGTGGATCTGCAGACTTGGAGATTTGGAGAGTCATGGATTTGTAGAGTTGTAGATCTAGGAAAATCGGATATGAGGCAAAAGTGTGGATTTCAGTTCATTTAAATTCTGTTATTCAAATTTCTATATGGTATTACCCTCAATTAAAGAGACTAATGTTGACAAGTCATGAATTCTCTTAACATTACCTATTTCATGATAACATGATGACAAGTATAATAATATTTATTCATTTCATTATAACATGTCAAGTAAATATTAAACATGATGCATGAAGGCATGATTATTCATGGGAACATGGCAACAAAGTTTCTTGTATCTTGATTTTGTGACATGTAGTATCCTTGTGAAATGCGCATACATGGTTCTGACTCTTGATTCCTGAATTCATCTGATACATAAATCCTCACAAGGGTGACCTAACAGATATTCCAGCTTATACTATAACCTAGCATGATATTCCATTTTATATTGTGCCCTGACATGATATTTCAGTTTATGTTGTGACCTGACATGATATTCGAGTTTATACTATGACCTGACATGATATTCTAGCTTTATTTTGTGACCTAATATTCCAGTTTTTGTTGTGATCTGACATGATATTCCAGTTTATATTATGACCTAATATTCTAGTTTATGCTATGACCTGACATGATATTCCAGCTTATACTATGACCTAATACTCCAGTTTATGCTGTGACCTGATATGATATTCCAGTTTATGTTGTGACTTGGCATGATATTCTAAGTTATGTTGTGACTTGGTATTCCAATTTCATATGCTAACATGAACTTTATCTAGGCTTGTTATTTTACACAATATTTATCTACCATTTGCAAACGACATGCATAAGTCTAGCTCATTCCATTTTCATTATTCACGTGACATGTTTTGTACTAACACAATTCATTTGCATACTTTTATTTATTTATGTACTATGATAGCACACACGTTTCTCTCTCTTGTGTTACTTGCTGGGTTTAATCCCCGGTGTTTTTTAAAGCCCTAATTATGGAAGTAGAGAAGAGAAGATATTAGCATAGCACATCATGGGCCCTTCGCACTTCTAGTTACTATTTTCTTTTGTTGGGCACTGCTTTAACTCTCTTGTATTCTGATTTTTTGTATAAATATTCAGAGCATTGTGCCATTTTATGTAATCAACTCTCTGTATAGATGAAATCATTTTAGTTTCAGGTATTTTTGTTCATCTTGATATGGCAATAGTTACTGTTATTTCAAAATCCTGTAGCTGTTGGGTTACATTGCAATAGTTAAGTAGCGTCCTCCGTTCTTGGAAAACAAAAAAAAGAAAAAAAAGTAGAGCCAAAAAATTGGGGGCGTTACAAACAGCATTTGCCTCAGAGATATTAAAGCATGGTATTCGCAGAAGGAGGCAGGTAGCACAAGGGTTTCTGGACTAGATGAATTTGAGCACGAGCACAATAGCGATGAAGATGAGCCAAGGGACGACATGGATACAACAACGATACCAACAGATCAACCAAAAGCACTAGCTGTTACTGTTCCTGCTTCTCCCGTGGTAGATGGACCATATTTAGGGTTGAAATCTCCTCCTCAGAAGATTATAATCAAGAGGAATGGAAAGAAAAGGTCATGTGATCCGCTGATCATTCTAGTGATCCGCTGATCATTCCAGTGATCCGCTGATCATTCCAGAGTCTGTTTTAGCTGAGGCTGGTGCAGCAGTTTTAAGTTCTACTTTTGAAAATGCCGAGGAAGATCAGGAAGTAGAAGATGAACCGAGGTTGCCCCTCTTTCCTCTAAAAAGCATCGCAGTCAGGGCCTTGTTATCAGAATTGAGGAGGGTACTCAATCAACATCGGAGTTTCCTGGTGAATCAACCATAAAAGCTCCTTCTACTATTCCAGTCACTAAGTCCTCATCTGTTACTGAACCTCCTCCTATAGAAGTCCAGGCAGGCTCCAAGGAGTTATCTAAGAATATCACTAAAGATACTAAAACTCCAGCTCCTCTAACAGGCTAAGTCAATGACGATGATGAGGTACAAGTTGTTGGGGAGATTTGTATATCAGATTCTTCCCTAGTAGCAGTACCTGAAGATAACTACTAACCCTATCCAGAAGCATAAGTCTCAACTTGACTTAATCTAAATTTTGATTTCTCTCATCAAATCCATGATTTTACTTTAATGTACTTATAGAAGGGGTTTGGTCTCATCTTTTGATTCATCAGAAAAACTTAATTATTTAGGTGATGATGATGATCTCAACAGTAATGATGTTCATTCTTCAACACTCCCGTTTGATCACAACAAATATACATTTTTGATGATAGAAGAAAGAGCCACGGTGTACAGCCCTGGAGAATTGAGTGCTCAACCCTTGGGTTCTTCACCACGTAAGGCATAACTTTAACCATTTCTTTCTCTCAACTTTATTTTATCATTTCTTCTAACTTTCTTTTTATGTAGGATTGCCATCTCCTACTCCAGCCTCGGAACTTGTGTCCGAAATTGAAGCTTTCTTTGCTAAAGTTGTTGTTCTTATTGAGGTTGTATTTGGAGTAGTTTCTTCTACTGAGGCCGTTGCTCCCACTAAAGATATGCCTGAAATGACTGTTTCTTTTGTTGAGACTACTTCATCTCAGGATGCAACAAGGACTACCTCGCTTTTAATGAGTTTATTCTATCACTTGTCCTCAATTACTAGAGCTATTGAAGTTGCATCCACTTCTGTCATCTCTATACCTACACATGCAACTTCTTCACTGTCACTAGTAGAAGACGCAGAAATTGATGTGCTTGCCGATGACCTGCTTCAGTATGCCATTAAAGACTTTTTCAATTTCCTGGAGCATTGTATCAACATGATCTTGAAGGGAAGGTCTTTTGCCTTATTTCCACCCTCCTGAACAACTATGCCATTCGCATAGCGGGCGTCGGTGGAGAAGAGAGAGCAGCTCCTTACAAACTCACAATGGTTCAACTCCAAATTATGCTAAGACTCGGTTGAATATCCAAAGTGCAAACAAGTCTGAAATGGTTGAGACTACTTTTAGAAGATTACTGGAGGAGCAACTTAAACTTCGGGAAGAAACCCAAAGAAGAATAGATGCTTGTCAAGCTCATCTTGCTGAAACCCAATCTGCCAATTACTCTCTATGTTCTTAGATAGAGAGTGTTATTGCTTCAGCCAAGAGTCAAGATCAAGCCATTATGAGAACTTGAGAAACTATTGCTATACTTCAGGCTTATCTTGAAAGAACTCTTAAGGCTTATGAGGAGATAATATAGACCATCACTGACTTATCTAGACAATGTGATGATCTCAATAAGACTCTCTTGACTGAACAGACAGAGTTGGAGGCTCTTAAGTCTGATCCAGTAAGCAATCTAATTGGCAGTGAAGAGCAGCTGTGGAGACAAGCCACTATTCAAGCTTATGAAGCTATTCAATTAGAGATGAGGGAGATCGAGAAAAAGATCAAGGCTCTCTTGACTCAGTAATTTGTATTTTTTTAATATTGCATGATTTGAAATATTTTGTCAAGGAGCTCTTGTAATGTTGAATTGATAATGAATAGAAAATTTTGAGAATGGAAATATTTAGTTATCATTCATTCAAAGGTAATGGTTAACTTGATGAATAAACTTGGTATTGATGATCAGAAGTATATGTTAACTTGATACATTATTGACTCTTTCATACACTGTCCAGAAATAATCATTAACATGATAATATAGATTTGGTAGTCAAATGCCCAAGAAGATTTGCGACGAGTGAATAATTTTTTTGAACGTGATAAAAGTAATCATTAAATTTCCTAAACAAATTGTAAATCTAGTTGTTCAGTGACTTGTAGTATAACAGCTTTTTAAATTGTCAAAGGTAATACTTAACTTGGCAATATTTGGTGGAAATGAATTTGATTTTGTCAAAAGTAATTTTTAACTTAACAAAGAGGTAATTTTTAACTTGACAAATTTTGGTGGAATGGAATTTGATTTTGTTAGAGATAATTTTTAACTTGGCAAATTTTGGTGGAAATAAATTTAATTTTGTCAGAGATAATTTTTAACTTGACAAATTTTGGTGGAAATGGAATTTGAATTTGTCAAATATAATTTTTAACTTGACAAATTTTGGTAGAAATAGAATTTTGATTTTCCAGAGATAATTTTTAACTTGACAAATTTTGGTTGAAATAAATTTATTTTTGTCAGAGATAATTTTTAAGTTGACAAATTTTGATAGAAATGGAATTTGGATTTGTCGGAGATAATTTTTAAGTTGACAAATTTGGGTAGAAATAAATTTGATTTTATCAGAGGTAATTTTTAACTTGACAAATTTTGGTAGAAATGAATTTGATTTTGTCAGAGGTATCTTTTAACTTGACAAATTTAGGTGGAAATGAATTTGATTTTGTCAATAGATAATTTTTAACTTGATAAATTTTGGTGGAAATGGAATTTGGATTTGTTAGAATTAATTTTTAATTTGACAAATTTTAGTTGAAATAAATTTAGATTTTGTCAGAGGTAATTTTTAACATGACAAATTTTAGTTTAAATGAATTTGATTTTTTTTTGCCAAGTACTCCGTTGGGAAAATTGATGAAATAACGGGTAATAATATACTAATTGCACCATTGTGGAGTTTATTTTGTAGTTGAATCTCCCAAAAGGAATCCTGTCTTATAAAGTTCCGGTAGAACTGGTCAGAAATGGACTTCTCCCTTATAGGTAAACTTCATTTGTTTAGTGGACAAATTGGTCTTGTTTTGAAAATAATAGTGTAAGAATTAAACACATTCGTTAATCTCTTTAGGGTCTTCATATGCTCCGGTGTTTAAACGGACTAATGTTCAAGTTATGGTGTTGAATTTTTTTGTTGAGGGAAAAAATTCAAGCATGTGTATCACATGATTTGATACTCTTATATCTTTTTTCTGAGATACCGGAAGGAGATACACCAAATAGCTTGTTGCAAGGAAATGCACCAATTTTTGTTGTGTTCTTAGGAAGGAGTAGTACAAGAAATTTATCTATAAAATCTTCTTATTACTGCATTTCTAGACAGTCTTGAAGATGTGTTATTCTTTGTTACATTCTTCAGAAGTACTACAAGAAGTTTCTTTATGAAATCTTCTTATTACCGCATTCCGAGTAGCAGGAAATATGCATCATTCTTCGTTGAATTCTTCGAAAGAAGTACTACAAAAAGTTTCTTTATGAAATCTTCTTATTACCACATTCCCAAGTAGTTGGTCAGAGATTCGCCGATTCAGTCGAAGACGTATTAGAGGATTTTTGAAGGCTCAACATTTAACTTGATTGCTTCTTACTATTAATAAGCTATTTGTATATAATCCGTTTTGCCTTTGAATGGTTTGGGATTCTTCTTGACACCCATTGGAGCCTCCACTAACATTCGACGGAGACCAGATAATTGTTTGGCCATGATCACTTTAAGTTAAGTGGAATTTTCCATTGGAGGAATTGGCAGTTGGATTTTTCAATATTACCACTTATATATTCTATACTGAAATTCGGATATGCGGCCATGAACAAAGCCTCCTTTGACAATTAATGGAGACTAGATATCGGCTTGCCTATGACAACTTGAGTTAAGTGGATTTTCCCATAGGAGGAATTGGGAGTTGGATTTTCCAATATTACCACTTATATGTTCTGTACCGAAATTTGGAATCGGGTAGACGGCAGTGGAGAAAGAACCACGAGATTTAATCGAATGTGCTTCAAGGCAAACTACAAGAAGAGAAGGATAATGGGTACTTCTTTGATGGATTTCTTGAATATTATATTAAGAATAATATTTCTTCAAATATTTTCCATTGATCGGCATCATTATCTTGTCACCATTTGGTTTTGCCAACCGGTACGCACCATTTGAATAAACTGCGTCAATGACAAAAGGTCCTTTCCATTTTGGCTGGAACTTTCTTTTAGATTTTTGATTAGTTGTGATTGGTCTTCTTACTGAAAGGATCAAATCACTTTTCTTAAAAGTTCTCTATTTGACCTTTTTATTAAAGGTTTTGGAAATTTGCGCTTAGTTGAGTTTAATGCTCTGTTGTGCTTTAAGACGCTTGTCATCGAGAGCTTCCAATTTTAGAAGTCTTTACCAATGTTTCTCTTCTTGTATTATTTTAGTTGCTAATGCAACTCGTAGTGATGAAATCTAAATCTCCAAAGGAAGTACTGCTTCGGATCCATACATCAAAGAGAAAGGGGTAGCGTTTGTAGGTGTCTTGATAGTCGTTTGGTATGCCCAGAGGCATTCTCCAAACTTTCATCCCCATCTCATTGGTTGGATGAAATGAACTTTATAAAGAGCTTTACAATGGTCTTGCTGAAGGATTCCGTTAAACTGTTGGCTGGATAATAGTATGGAGATGAAGCCATACTTTAATTCGGTATTTGTTGTAAAACCTGGAGAATGATTGACTCACGAATTGAGGTCTGTTATCATGAATAATTCTCTTAGGTACCCCGAAGAAATATATAACAAGATATTTAATAAACTTAATCATGTCCAATGTCTTTACTTCAGTTAGGAGAATGTTTCAGTCCACTTTGAAAAGTAATCTGTTATGGCTCATATGAACTTGTGACCTCTTATTGACGGTAGCGAAATTGACCCGATAATGTCCATTCCCCACTTTTCAAAGGGCCATGATATAGCTGTTAGATGGAGATATTCCAATGGCTGATGTACGATGTCAGCATGTATTTGAGTGACTCTGCATTTTTTGGCATAAGCAACTGCGTCTTTCATCATCTTGGGTCAATAAGATTCTATTCTTTGGAGTCTATCCTAGAGTTTCAGTCCTGGTTGATGTGCTCCTCGATGCCATTATGAGTTTTTCTAGTGTTTCTTGGGCTTCTTTGTTAGAAAGACAGCAAAGCAAGATTCCATCGTATGATTTTCTATATAATGTTCAAACCTCGGTATTATAATAGAATCGAATAGTTTTTCTTCATATTGTTGTTGTTTCTTTAGAATCTTCTTGCAATACTCCATAAAGAATGTACTCTATATAAGGAAATCGTCAATCTTTGGGTTCAAGATCACTCAAGAGCATGTACTTCATATGCCTTTTGTTTCCTACCTGAATTTAACTCTACTTCGAGTTAATTTTTAGGGCAGAATAATTCTCTGCTTCCCACTATTATGTGTTTGCTTGAATTTTTGAGCAAGGCTAAAGTAGCAACCAAATAAGCTAATGAATATACATAGCTGTTCTGATGATGCGGTACATGACTGATGTAGAAGCTACTAAAACTGTCAGTCATTTTCGTGACTGCTTGATAATAGGGCAGGAGGTCTTTATTCTTGACTTTATATTCTTCCTTGACTAGGTTAATAATAAACTAAGAATCTCCATATGCCTCTAAATATTTCACCTCCCAGCTGTCTGGCTATTTTTAAACCAGTCATTAAGGTATTGTATTCAATAACATTACTAGAGCATGATTCTGTTAATGAATATGCTGGAGGGATGAAATGGTTGTAAGGAGAGACAGAGATAACCCCTACTCCTACTACCATCTTTTGTTTGGATCCCATTCTGGAGGCACCATCAAAGAAAAGTTGATAGATTTCTTTCGTGATAGCATTTGTTTCAGTAGTCTCTTGTGGAGCATCATCATCTACAGCTACACTTTTTTCAGCTATTTCATTAGGAATATCTTCATATAGTTTTGAAGATGTTGGGATTGAGTGCTTAGCTAAAAAATCAGCTATAACTTGACCCTTAATTGACTTTTGTGGGATAAAATGTATATCGTATTGCGATAGCAAGATAGCCCAATTGGATAGTCTTGAATCTAATGATTCTAGTTTGGTCATTAATATTTTTAATGGATAAACTCTCAATATAATGTGAATGGTTTGCCTACCAGGTAGTATTGCATTTTCTATACCGCAATATCGCATTTTCTGTACCGCAAACACCAAAACTAGGCATTCTTTTCCACTAGGTTATATTGATGTTCAGCTTCGACCATCATTATGCTTAAATAGTAGATGGTTTGTTCATGTCCAAGTTCATTCTTTCGGGCTAACAAAGCTCGCAAAGAATGGTCACTAGCTTTCACATATAACAGGAAGGGTATTCCTGAAATTGGAATTATAAGGACTGGTAGTTTCATGAGATATTCCTTGATTTCTTCAAAAGCCCATTGACAAGCATCATCCTAGATAAATAATACTCCTTTCTTCATGAATCTTGTGAATGGTTGACATCTCTCGGACAAGTTTGATATGAACCTGCATATGTATGCTAACATTCTCTCAGTCCTCTTAATTCTTTGAGAGTTCAAGGTGGTGATATATCTTGAATTGCTTCAATTTTGTTTAGATCGAGATGAATTCCTTATGAAGTGACTACAATCCAAGAAGTTTTCCACTGGAAACTTCTAGAAAAGATTTAGTTGGATTCATCTTAAGCTAGTATTTCCACATGAGATCAAACATTACCCTCGAATCATGAAGATGATTGTCTTTACTCTTGTTTTTGATAGCCAAATCATCTACATAGCATTCCACTATTTTCCGGAGATATTCTTGAAATATGGTGTTCATCAGATGGAGGTTCACATTGTTCCAAGCAAAAATATCGATGTATTCTCGAATAAGAGAAATTAATCTTTCTTTTTCTTCTTCTTCAAAAGATAAATTTTCACTTATAAATATGGTTTAGAATTAGTTTCATCATCCATAGTTATTTTGGTTAAGTTTATTTTCAGTTGGAGGTTCACGTTGTTCAAACTAAACTTTCCATTTCATGTTTAGATGTTTTGCCTAGGAATCATTCTTGACTGGTGGCAAATCTTCATCTTCTTCTTTTTGGTTTATGGAGACCATGTTGATATAGACTTCTTGAAAAATGTCTCCACACTTATGTTTGAATCCCAACATAAGGATTTAGATGAATGACTAAGTCGAACTCCTTCAGAATTTATTTCTGAAAGAATTTTAGGAGTAGTAACATACCCTAACCTCTTGCTAGTTTTATTATAATAATCTGGTATTTTTCCTTTTGGGACAAATGTTGAAACATAGTTTTTTTTCAACTCCTTGCCCTCGGCTAGATTGTGTCTTATCTTTTTCATCATTCTATGGGTATTCTCATTGTAATAGAAGAACGTGGGATTTTCATGTTCTTCTTGAGAGTCTAAATATTTGTCTTTATTATTATTGTTTACTTTTCCAAATAATATGTCTTTGACCTTTATATCTAGGAGGAACTTCAAAAATCGCTTCACTTGCATCTGCATCATCATTACTTTATATATTAAAGGATGAACAAATGGGTGCTTGGAATGATGCTTAGAAGTATATTTTATCTAGTTAACTGCATTAGTACTTGTACTTAAGCATTCAGAATCAATACCAGACGAATAAGCAAACTCTACATTTTTATTTATTACCCACTCGCCATCAAGATTAGCGGTGTCATTTATATCAAGACCTTATAGGCTTATTACAATGGATTCCATACCCCAATTTTCATTATCGAATCTCGAATCTTTTTTTCTTGATTCAATATCGGCCTCATTGTCGTTAGCAGATTCTTCTAGGGTAGGTGTTTAGCTGCTTCAATTGTGTCTTGATATAACAGCACAACTATAAAATAATTTTCAATCCCTTTGAAGGGTTGCTTTTCCGTCACCAAAGTTTTCACATTTCCTTCTTTGTCTACATATTTAATACACTAGTGAAGTGTAGAAGGGACAATGAGGTTAAGGTGATCCATGGCCTTCTAAGTAGTAGGTTGGAAGACATATCAGCATATATTACCTAGCATGTGACTTTTGGTTTCAAATTACTGATCTAGCATTTCAATTTCACCTTACCCAAGGGTTTACAAACATTAGCGTTGAATCAAAAAATTGTTGTATTTATTGATGCCAGTCTATTAATTGGGACTCCAAGATACCATAGTACCCTCCTTGGCATTATACTCAAAGTGGATCTAGGATCGACTTGAATTTGATCAATCTCTGTTGACCCTATATAGCCTTTATAGTACAAAGGCCAGTAATACTTATTATTCTTCACTTTCATATCCTTAGGGGAAAAGGTTATGCAAGGTATCTTCTTGAAAATTTGATGGCATGCTGCACAAACTTTTTCTTCTGCTGTTTCTGGAATTTGAGACAGAAATACTTCATAATCTTACAGAGCTTCCCTTAAGGTTTTGCTGGTTTGTTTTGACAGCCTTAGGAGCTCATACATAGTGATTCTTGCAGGAATGTTGGCCAATTGTGCTGGTTTCTTGGAACTTTCCATTGCTTCTTTCACCTTATTTTTAAGAGCTTTAGCAAATTTAAGCTCTTTCTAATTGCTCTTCTCCGGAAATTGAGGTTCAACCACTTAATCGTAATCTTTCAAGTAGTTCTTTCCGAACGAGTTCCGAAAGGTTGTTATTGGTCTTCATTGACCGCTAACGACTCTTTGAGCTCTTCTTCTGAGTCTAAAAGAGGATTAACTATTTTGTCATCTCCAGGGACTGCAGTGACAACGTTGGAGGTGCACGCCTTTCTCTTAAACTTCATTCTGGATGAACTTGAGATCCATTGTTTATCATTGAGAAGTTCTAGATGTACCCACATTATCTCTCCTTTTGACGTCTCAAAGGGAGATAATCCTTTCCTTTGTTATTGATGAGGATCGTAATTTACAATCCTCATAGTACCTTTGGGAATTGGCTGAACACCGTCTTGAATGGTTGATTCTATCTAATATGGAGTTTTTTCAAATTTGAAAGACACCATATTTGTTGTCATTTTCTTCTGCTCTGGCTATAACTTGATGACATGGTATCCACCAGGACTTGAATTTTGACCTTTAGGACGTAACAGTTCTTGGTAGGATAGTTAATGATCCTATGGTACATGCAATAATTGGGATCATCGACCTTTCCCACTTCTTCAGGGGGCTTAAGTTCCTACAATTTCAGCATATTCCTTTTCACGAGGAGATTAAAAATAGTGAATATGTGCTCATTCTTGAAGAAATATTATTTTCGAGGAGCCCTTGATGGAGGAGGAAGTCCTTGTAGGAGGAGGTTTAGCGGGAACTGGAGCATCTATCGCCATTGTCAATTTCCCTTTAGGTCAAGATGATTAAGGTGTTCTAAGATTATTTCTTCTTGGTCTTCCTCCTTCAGCCTCAAGCCATTGTGCAATTTTCTCAGCTTCTTTGGTTTGCGTTGATAGTTCTTTCTAACTAGTAGACTTCACAGCCCCCATCCTGGTGATAACTTTGGTAGAGAGATTATGCTTGCAGGTTTGCATTAAAGTCTTTTGTGTTATTCCATGCAAACATCTCATAGAATCATTTTTGAATCTTTTTATGAAGTTTCAAGCCGACTCCCCCTTCTTTTGCTTGGTAGCAAGGAGTGCTGGTATCGAAATCTCCATATCAATCTCATAGAACCTTGTCAAGAAGGTCTTTCCATATTGTGTTCACGAGATGATGGTTCTCGGTTCTAATCTTTGAAACCATTCAAATGCTAGATCCGCAAGGGTACTAACAAAGACTCGTGTGATAATAGTATCATTTTTGGCCCAATATCATGTTTGTGACTGAAAATAGTAAATGTGCTGATTCGGCGACCCTTTATGATCAAAGGACTTGAGCTTTAGAGGCTTTAATTTTCTAGGAATGCTATGTTTTCCCACTCCATTGGATATGGTCTTCGGCCCCTAGCTTTTGCAAGTCATTCTTATGAACTAGAACATTGAGCTGATTCTGAAAACTCTCCATCCAGGCAGCATGTGGATTACCTTCTTGTTCTGAATTCTCGGATTGATGGCTCGTGCTCAACACGATTATCTTCTTCTTCATGTTCCTCACCACCGGCGCTCGTAGGAGGAGTACGAGGTTTATTCTCTTTTTTCTTCCCTTTGTCCTTCTTAGGGATATAGGAATTTCTAAAAGATGACTCTTCCTTGTTCTTTGTTTGCTTTTAGATAAGGAATTGGAGCATTCCCCTGATCTCACTTATGGACTCCTATTGTTTCTGGATGATCTTATCCTACTCATCCATTCTCTTCATAAACTGTTTAGGATTTTCCTGTACCATGTACGCAGAGGCAAAATCTTCAAGGAATGAGTCAGAAGTTTGAGATTCTGTGATAGCAGAGTTTATTACTTCTTCTTCATCGGAGAAAATTCTGGCCATCTTCCAATAATCCAAGGATATTGTCACCCTCTTTTGAAGTTGAGTGTTTTGAAAGATATCTAGAATATCACTGAACACACTCTTCAGACCATAAGAGTGTTCAGAGTCTGATGAGTCCGATTGAGGAACACTCCTCATCTTCTTCTTCTTTTCCAAAGCTATCATGTTGGATAATACTTCGAGATACTCCGGTTCAGAGAATTCTTATTTGATGTTGCATCGTCTTCTCCTTAAAGGTTGGGCTTGAGATGGCGTGAGTCTATTGAAGACAAACGACCTTGCTGTTACTGCAATACAATGGCAATGAGGCAACACCACATTGATCAACTATTCACAATGATAGTAAGACACATGGAATTTTTTTAATTTCTTGTCGAGAAATTTCCTAAGGTCCCTTATATTAGAACTCACTGGATTGTTGGCAGAGGCAACATCCCCTCTGAATAGTATCTTTGGGATATGAGGGTCTATCCCCTTAAAAATCCTAGGAGCAAATTTAATTTTAACCATTGTGGTTGGAGAATGAGCTTCTGATAAAGTTGGTATGACTAGGACTGAAAGTCCATGAACCTTAGAGGCTAAGCTTTCTTCAGGAACGCGACCTTGAGGCCGCATTTTTTTGTTGAGATGCAAATTTGAGATCCGTGTCTGGCTTCAAGAATGCGGGTCTGTGGCCCGCATTTGGCTTCTAAAATGCAACCCTGAGACCCACGTTTTGTTTAAAAATGCGAGTTTGGAATTCTCATATAATCTGTGAAACGCAGATGTAAACTTCGCGTGGGCAAGCGATGTTTCTTGTGCGAAACGCGAATGAACCCATCACTTTTTTTGTCTCCACATTCGAATTGGAGTTTCGCATCGTTGTTCGACAATGGTTGGTTTTTCTTTCATGGCTCTATGGAAGGCACGAGTTTTACTTCTTCTTAGGTTCCTCTTCATGATGCCGATAAGAGGAACCTGCTCTTTAGAATTATCCCATTGGAGATCGGAGAATGGTCATTTTGCATTGTGGTTGTCGGGATTCTGATCCATTCCCTTGGAATCAACGCGGGTCTTGAGCGGGGTAGACCCGAAACTTTGTACTGAAAGTGGAGAAATTTCTAGTTTAAACCAAACTGGTCTAGAGAGTCTTTCGGCAGGACTGTAATTTTTAGAGCCTCATTAGAGATTGAGTTGGTTGAGACTTTGCGATATTTCTGTAAGGATCTTGGGCTTGTACAGTCAGAGGAGAGGAGTTCCCCGTACTTCTCTTGGTCGAACTCGATGACAAGTGACTTGGGCTACAGCCTTATCATTGGAGGTGATAGGGATCCTCAGTGGAGTCGCCAATATTCTGTTTGCCATAAATTTTGATTTTTATTGAAAACTCAAAAAGAGATTACAATGAGAACAGTTGCCCGTTACAGGAGATGAGGAATTTAATTTCTCTTTTATTTAAAACTGGGATCTGTTATAGCCATGGAGGATGATTTTGCTTTCCGTTGACACTCCGAACACAAGTTCTTTAGTTGGCAATTTTTGCAAAGTCTTTGATGTAAAGAATTCTGGATTCTTAACATAAATGCTCAAATGGAGATAATCCCACCCCTTTTTTAGCCTAACCTTTATCTATTTGTAGAAGTTTAGAGGCTTTTGAATAGGTGTAATTGTCCAATTAATGGTCTCCTTGATTGAGGATTGATTTCTTGTCTTTAATTCTTTGGATTTATATTAGATCTTCTAGATTTGTAACTGAAATTGTAAATCCTCTAGACTTATAATTGAAATGTTGATTTCAATTTCAGAAACGCGTTTTAGCTTTTTGGAGCTTGCATGGCATGCTCAGACTCGCATTTGAGTGTCAATGAAGATAATTTTTGCCTTTTGAGGCTTTGGAATGAAAATGCAACTCTTGGGAGTTTGCATTTTAGCTATACTAAGCTCAAATCACGAGCTTAGAAGAACGATCAAATACAGATTTCTCTATAGTTGATGATTTGCGTTTTAGCTCCCAGCAACGTGTCTTACTTGATTAGACCTGTATTTAGGTATAAATGAGGATAGTTTTTATCTTTTAAGATTTTAGAATGAAAACTCAACCCTCTAGGGCTCACGTTTTAATTGTTTCTAGCTCTAGTCATGAGCTCAATATAGTTTAGAATACGGATTTCTTTTTAATTGATGATCTACGTGTTAGCTTCTCAACTAGACCCGGGTTTGTATTGAAACCGGGTTAGTTTTAACATTATAAGATTTTATGATCAAAATGCAACCATGCGTTTGAAACGTGGATACAACTTCGCGTTTTAAGGTCAAATTGGAATATTCTTAATTTTCTAAAGCTTTATAAATTAAGACATGGCCATGTGGAGTCTGCACACAGCCTCAGCCTTTTGGCTTAAAAATACATGTCTCTCTGACGATGATTCACGTTTTTTATTTAAGAGCAATTTTCAAAGCTTTTAAGAGTCACGTTTTTCTATATTTGGAGATATCTCTTATCTCTTGACATCATGAGATCAAAATGCACCCTTCATAGGTATGCGTTTTTTTCTATATTTTGAAAGAGATTTTATTTCTTGATATCATTAAGTCTCAATGCGATCCTTAGAGGTCTACGTTTTGATTTTATAACTATATTTTCCAAAAATTTCGCCCACAGACGGAGGTAAGCTCGGAGGTCGCATTTGGTAGATTGTGAATGGAGGTCGTGATAAAGAGGGAGGGAGGGTTAGAATTGAGGAAAAAGGGCGTGTCGAGTAAATATGGCAGGATTTAAACTTAAGAGGTAGATGTAGAGAGTAATGCCCGTGTTAAGAGTAAATTGTTGTGCTAGAATAGAATTTCTCAGAAAAACATCTATATTGGACTAGAGGGCAATATGAGATGTAATACATATGAGAGATGGGTAAATTGAGAATTTATTACTTTCTTCCTTTTGAATTTTAATAGGAAATTCTAAATGCGCACCACTTTTTTCTTAGATAGCACTATGGGCTAATTTTAAAATAATTATAGGTTTGCCATTTATTTATTTATTTATTTTACAAAAAAGGCCATCATCCTTTTTTTTCGTAACTACCATGACCCTTTTTCTTCCTGTGCGCATTGGCAAATTGCAAGAGGGGAAGGGGGTGAGCAGCGACGATTCTTGCACGATGATGGGGAGAACGACAAAAGTCGAAGGAAAAAAGGCGATCGGATGAACGGCGAGAGGAGAACAAGAATGGAATTAGGGCTGATGCCTACTAGGAAAAAAAATATTGAAGAGGAAATGGGTATGAAGAAAGAAAAGGAGTTAAAATGGAAAGATTGATGGTGCTCACTGAAAAAAAATATCATTTTTAAAAGTTACTTGGTGCTCCCTATGGTGCACACTGAGCAGATGATGCTTGCTACGGAAAAAAAAAGAGGTGCACATTTAGAATTTCCCATTTTAATAGTGATTATTTTTTAACAATTTATTTAGTTTTAAAAGGCTGGCACGGTCGAGTGGAATCCCTTCACATGGCAGCCCGTGCACTCCGTCTCTCTGCAGTTTTCACCCAGGGCCAAGCCGCTCCGCTTTGTCGCCGTTTCTTCCAATTTCCACTCATCAGAGGTGGAATAATAAGAAGAACCCTTTCAAATCCCATCTTCAACCGCCCGATCGTCTTTCGAATGGCATCCAACGAATCGCAGGCCTGTGGTTCTCCGCCTGCCCACACCATCACCTTGCCCACCGGCGACACCCTCCCGATCGTCGCGGCTCCTGGCGTTTCCGATTCCGATCTCAGGTTATCTCTTTTCTTTTGCCCTTTTTTAGGGCTCAATTTATATGGTGCTTGTGTCAGATTTTACAATTCAGATGCCGAAGAAGGGAAATTTAATTGATCATAGCTTTCATAGGTTAAAACTCTGAAGAGAAAGAATCTTGATTTGTAGTGGATTGGTTCAAGCCTTAAAGGTTATAAAGGGGTGATGATAATGGCGTGAATCGTAGAAACTGTGATAATTGCATAGTACAATTACGTGACATGTAAGGTTTCTTTTTCAAAATTTTACACACTAACTGCAGGATTATTGAAAGTTTCTGAGAAAGTTAATAATTTTGAAAGCGTATACTGGATTTTGGGAGGAACTGGAAAAGAATTGTGTTAGCCTTGTGTAATTTAGCTGGTAATAATAATGTCATTGTTCTTATATTGAGAGGAGTTTCCTTGTATTCTTTTAGACAAATTTGGTGCAACATTGATTATTAAAGCTAGGATATGGAGATTATTGATGTTTGATTGTCTACATGGAGCAAGAGAATCAACATATCGACGAACCAGGATGAATATACATTTCGATGGTAGGATTAATATTTATGAGAATTTAGAGATTAGAGATATGACATGGTGCATATGTTTTACAAATCAAAACTAATGAATTCATTGCTAGTGCTCCTGCTTGACCCAACCCTTTTCTTTTCTTTCTTCTTCTTCCACCCCCTTTCCCCTTCCACAACACTCCCCCTTCCCCCTCCTCCCCCCAACCCTACCCAACCCCAAACCCAAACCCAAACCCAAACCCGAACCCCACCTTCCCATACTCCCTGTTTTTTTCGGGGTAGGGGGTGGCAAGAGGATCATGAGGACAATTTCAAAGATAAAAATTTAAAAAAATAAAAATAAAAACCAACTTTATTAATTCTTTCAAATTACTTATACAATGTGTTACAATTTTCATTTTTTAGTGCATAATATGAAACCTTTTCTTTTTCTATTTAGTTTCATCTCTTTTTGTTGTTATATACTGCACCAATTACTTACCATCTAAGTCTAATATTTTTCTTGACTTTTCATTTCACATCTTTTCTTTTTCCCTATTTGTAATAGAAAAATATAAGAAATCAAAAGAAGATTAGAACAAACAAGAGATTAAATATAGAATAATTAACGTTTTCCTATTTGTTGAGATTTGAAATTATCCATGAGAGGAAAAATGAGTGTCGTGGTTGATCAGCTTACGTTCTTCTTGGTAGTATTTAGCATGATGAGTGCAGACACGAAAATCACATCCTCTAACTGTACTTTTATTGGTGAACCTCAATAGTACCTTAAAATATGCAAGACTCCATTTTGAATCTAGATTTGATGAATCTTTCTATAGATATGGTTCCCAACAATGTTTAAAATAGCGATAACGGTAACATAATGTTTGCATCAATTACGTTATATCGCATATAGCATAATGCTAATGTAGGTTATATAATTTCCTATTTAATTTAAAACTATGTGAAATAACTTTTATAAATTGAAAAATAAATTTAATATTTCTAAAAAAGAATATAAAAATATTTTGTAATATAAAATCTATTCTAATTTTATATTAAATTTTACAATAATTTTCATATTTATTTTCATAAATTATATTAAGTTTGCAACTGTAATTCCAATCATTATCTAAACAAGAAAACAATATTCCAATTTCTTATTTCAATTCTAGTTATTATCATCGTTGTAATTTATATTTTGTAATATTTAATTTATCTTATTTGTAATTGTTGATTTCAGTTCAACTAAAAATACAATAGAATAATAATTTCAGCAACTGGAGAGGAATTATAATAAGCGAATAAGGAAGTAATCGCAAATTAATAAGTTAATAATTTCATAAGTAATCAAACAAGCCAACACATTACCAAGTAAGAAAATTACAATAATTCGCTAATAATCAAAGTAATAATCAATAACAACATAAAAATTACTATAAAAATAATAGTAATAACATAACATAATATAATTTAACGTAATATTACGTAAAATAATACAAAATAATATAAAAACTGTATTGTTATGGTGCACTAAGTTAGTTTTAGTTGTTACATAGCGTTGGAGTTCCATTAGGTTTCGTAACACAATATAACATGTTTCATAATGCTTTATTTTCAATATTGTTTCCCAGTCTCCGAGGGAGGAGGCCTTACCTTGTAACTATGCCTTTATAATACCTTGAATAATAGAGAGTAGAATTGTAAGTGTACTATTCATTCTGGTCTACCACAGCTGTCACTCAAGAAATAAAAATAACTATAAATATGATCAAAGTTCTTTCTAAAACGTACTTACTTGCTTGGATAAGGCAAATCAAAATATGTATGTAACAGGATTGTCAAGGTGCAAGGTGCAAAGCCAGGTGCAAAATCCTTAATGCACTTTAAGTGCAAGACAAGGCGCATGCCTCATTAAGTTGACGCACAACAATAATTTTTTCAAGATTTTAGACATAAGAATGACTAAGAATTTAGATGAGTCAATGAGCTATTAATATCGAATTAAAGACTTCATTATTTGAAGCCTTTCGCATATTGAGTATTTACTCATTGGAATGAGAAAAATTCTAGTGAAAAGGATGAAAAGAAGATGAGGATGAAAAGATAAGAAACAATGATAAGTTAAAGAGGAGAAATAGAATTAAGAGAAGTAGGAAACTAAATCAGTAAATAGATTTGAGCATTAAGTTATAGACGAGAAATAGAATTAAGAGAAGTAGGAAACTAAATCAGTAAATAGATTTGAGCATTAAGTTATAGACGAGAAATAGAATTAAGAGAAGTAGGAAACTAAATCAGTAAATAGATTTGAACATTATATAATAATTGTTACTGCCGTATTTTTGAATTTAGCTGCAACAACAAAAAATATGACTTAACAAGAATAAATAAGGAAGAAATGGAAAGAGAAAGTAGAGTATAGACAAAAGGAGGAAACAACAATGAGAAGGGAAAAGTGGATATAGAAGAGGATGTAATTGACAAAACACCATAGTGCATTGTGGTGCATTGAGATGCATGCTCACTTTTGTGATGTGCCCCATATATATAGGGCACTCTAGGCACCCCAAAGCACCCTGCACCCACGTGCACCCAAAGCTCCTGGGAGGGTACTGGTATATAAAGTAGTATATTGTTCAATAGCTCTCCCTATTTAACCTCCTTTTCTATGTAAGGTATATAAATTAGAAAACAAGTTCGGTGAGATGGTATCTTTTATCTTGCTCTAAGAGTGCTAATCCTCCACCTTGAGGTTAGAGACTTCATGTACGTTTCATAATAGGGAGGGTTAGGTGCAGGAAGAGATTGAGCTTTGATTATGATATGCATGAAAATTCATTCTTTGAAAAATTTATATGTCTAAGCAAAAATAATCCTTACTGAGTCATTTGAGTTTCAATGTAATTGGTTGATTCTAGTTTCCCTAGCAAATGTGATTTTGCATGCATGCAATTCAGAACTCCAATAGATATTGAGAAGTTATTTGGTTTTCTGGACAGTGAGGTCGTAGTTTGGTTTAAGTGGGTGAAATTAATATATCTTGCTCAATTATAAGAGGCTTTACCAATATGCTATTGGTTGTTGTAGTTTAAGTATTATATTTTGGCTCATATCGTGTTGTAGTTTAAGTATTATAATAGATATTATTGATTGGTCCATGAGATGGCCGGTACATGTTTGTTAAACCTGAATGGTATGGCAGGCTATTTTGGTTTTTTTTTTTTTTTTGGGGGGGGGGGGGGGGGGGGGGGCGCCTAGGAAAGACTTGATGGATTGTGAATTGGGCCTTTCTAGCTGGAGAAAAAGATGCATCCAATAGGAGCTCTTCAAACATGACACACCAAATAGATCCCTTGTTATTTGAATTATTCATTTTGATGGCAGAAAATCCCTTGTTATTTGAATAATTCATTTTGAATTATCCATTTGCATGTCAACGTGATCGATCCGGCACTATTCTCTTTTGGCTCATGTAGCCTACCCCAAGTACTTGGGATAAAAGGCTTAGTTGTTGTTGTTGTTTATGGCAGAAAATCCTGAGAGCTTTTTATATGGGCAAGGGCAACTTGACTCTTGTGACAACTTCTACATGTTTGATCACTATTGCAGGGTCAGAGTTGGTTTACTTCCCTTTAAGATGAATGATTACTTCAAAATATGACAAAAGGTGCATCATTAGGCGGATGTAGGGGCTCGTTTGGTCTCGTTAACTAGCATAGCATCATTTGATAAGAGAGGTTGGGTTCAGCTTGAATAGGTCAAGCAAAGTTGTCAATGGAGGAGAAGAACTAGATGGCCTAATAGTTCAATAGCCTCGTAGCTTGCTTGAACAAGTTCATTAATTGGGTCAAGAGGCCTAAAAGGGTTTTGGCCTATACCAGAATTGTCGAATGCTTGTTCAAGTGCTAAAATATGTAAGTTTGAGGTGTTCTGATTTTTTATGGAGGCTAGAGCGAGCAGAGTGCATTGACAAGGTTGCTAGGCACCTCGAGTTGTTGCTATCCCCAAATTAGGGTTTTAGAAATGGTGAATGTGCACATCTAATGTTAGATGGTGACATATGATCATCAATATGGCTTGGAGCATGTATTGGCACCAGATTTCATCTCTATATCACCTAACTGTGGTTTTGATAAAGTGGAATGGAGGCAATTTCAGCGATGGTTTTGTATGGGGACACTGATGTGGGTGACGTAGCTACAATAATTTTCAGGACAAGTGACATGCCCATACTCGAAAATTGCCCCGGAGGGTGTTTTTTTTTGGGGGGGGGGGGGGACATTGGAGCCTTGGATGACCTTGTCATCTCTTTATTATTGTCGTATCTTCATTCACCTTCTTTTATAGGCTATCATCAAAAGCCCAATAGTATTGCAATTCATCTTTTATATGACCAAACCCACTCCGGATATGCTAATTCTGTAATTCACTACATAAGCTCAAATTCTAAATTTATATGAATTAGGAGTTCTTACAAATTAGAGATTTTTGGTCAAAGATTTGACTCCTAATTTTGATTGGTAATTGAATTATGTAAGGCTATACACAGAAAGGAATAAGGGCTTATTACATTAGCAGGGGCATTAATCATTATAGGAATGTCAAAACAGTGTCATGTGATGCTATGAGGATATATAAGTTGCATACAATATCATTGTTGCAAGTCCAATAGTATATCGGTACATGTAGGTGATTGAGATAGCCAAACGAGTTGATTTACTTGTTTATCTTAGAAACTAATTTAAATGAATGATATAGTTTGAAACTATTCATGAGCCCTATATACACATATGTAGATGAAACCAATTCTAAATTGTGTATGTGTGTGTGTGTCTTGTATTTTCTTTTATTTTAGTTGGATCCTCCGGTCAATTAGTGGATATATTATCATGAATGAGTTAACATAATTTGTGAAACACCATGGCAGACATTAAAATATGTGGGTATTGGTTTTTCTGAATCATGGGAGATTGATTCACACTTATAGTGTAGTAACTAATGAGTTCTTGCAGAAATAGTCTGCATGAAATTTTCCATGTATTTTGAATATACTATTCCTCTAGCCGATGCATATCTTACAGCTTGAATATATAATACCATCATGGATTGCTTTGATGTCAGTGATTCTATGACAGGAATGCTATCAATTCTTCTCTGTTCAAGCAATGGTTGAAAAATTTGCAAAGTGAAACAGGCTTTTTAGCCACTGGAAAAATATGTTTAAGGCAAGTGCAGATTCAGGTATAAGCCTTCAGTTAAACTTGATATCTGTTTGTGTTGAAATAATGTGATACTACATGTTTAACATACCATTAAGTTGTGATTTCTTGTAAGTCAAGATGAAGAATACATGTTCGGCTAATGTGGTTGTGTTAGATTGGTCTTGTGATCCAGATATACACTTCAAGCTATTCGCTTTCAGAAGTCATCACTTTATTGTTTAGAATATAAATCATAAACTGCATCAAATTTCGAATTTTGAAAAGAACAAAGACGTTTAAATTGGCCATAAAACAAGAGCATGAGTTTCTTTCCAAAATTTTGCTGAAGTCCAAGCATTTGTGTCCCCCCTTTCGGATTATACCTTAAGAATGTAAATGTGTTTCTTGTCAGATAATGGGCTATTCTCTTATCGTTAGTTAAATTGCTAATCATTGACAGCTCTCTTCTTCTGCTTATGACAAAAAATTAGGTCATTCTCTGTTGTGATTCTGATATGCTGCACAATATATATCTTATGTAGAATTATCCGAGATAGTTATAAAGCAAGGGATAAACTTGTTCTTTATATATGGTATCATGGAAACTATAATCTACACAAAGTCTTTTGTGTAATAACATTGGATTTGAAAAAAGAGTTCCTCACTTGCATTTATACAAATACTTAAATAATTCGAATTTTGTTCGAACTATTTATGTATCAAGGTATATTCACTTCTTAAAAAATCTGACATGCGTAAATTTGATAAGCAGGGAGTGGATATGTTTGGAAGACGTGTAGGATTTTTGAAGTTTAAAGCTGAAGTTTTTGAGAAGGATACAGGAATGAAGGTATAATCTACTGGATTAGCTTGATTTGATCCCAATCTGGATGTCTAAATGCTTTTGTTCTCAACTCTGAGTTTTCATCTGCTAATTTCTATAAATTATATGCAGACAGCACATTCAGTTTGTGCAGCTGAAATCTGTTTTTAGAGATATGCAATTTTCCAACAGAATCTAGCCCTGATTCATTTAATATTAACAGCTTATTGCTTGCTAGAATGATTCTCAAGAAGGTGATTGTGGACTATTTTACATTTGCAGACTTGCAGCCATGGCATCATTTGTTGACACAACTTATTATATTGTTTGTTTGCTAGAATGCATAGCAAATTTTCACTATGATGGAAAAAGTGGAAAAAAGAATAAACAAAAGGCTACTCCCGGGAAAAGGGCGAAAGAGAACAATGAGAACTATTATCTGAGCCTTTAGGAAAGAATTTTTCTCAAAAAATAGAGTCTAAACAAGGTTATTTGCTTTTTTGCTACAGTGGGAGTCATGCAAAGGGAATTTGTTTGATTAATGAAGGAACTACTTTAGACTAAGCAGGGCCAATTCCAAGCAAGTTCCATACTTTTTAGGGTTCTTTGAATACATACCCCTGAAATTTTGCGTATTAGAAAATTGCCCTCAGTTTTCCATTTTTTCTTGGTATCCCATCAAATCACTTGGGATAGAGTGATTATACCCCTCCGTTATTGTTGAAGAATAAAAAGAAAATATTTTTCTCTTTTCCGGTAAATGAGATCATTTTCTTAAATGACGAAAAGACACCCACTTTAATAAAATCTCTCCCTGATCTCCTGCTCATTTTCTCAACTTTGTCAAATGCTTCATTACTTCCAAAAGCCACTAGCTCCGTCATCCCAAAAGTCACTTCTTACTCTTTTTTTTCCTCCTAGTTTCAAACATGATAACCTCTTAAAGTCAGCCAGCTCTCCATTACTTTTCCTACAAGGATCTTAATTCCTTTTCTTCATCTTCCATCTTGCCACCACCCAATATCTCAACCCAACTACACAAGCCATCAACTCCTCAATCAGACTGAAATCAGGATCAAAATCAACAAACCATTCAAGGCCACATCAAGTGACCAGACTCCATGCCTGTGTCGCCTACATGATTAACAAATGAAATTTTCTCTTGAGAAAAATAAAAAATCTATATTGTAGTTACCTGCTGCTAAGCTTTAATTCCTATAGCCAGAATATGACTTGCTGACCCAAATAAGCATCATGGAATCATTTGGGTGCCTGGATGAGGACCATAATTTCTCTATGCCAAGCAACTAGCAATGGAACTGTGGAAAGCCTGTTAGGTGAAACCATGCATTATTAGTGTTATTCAATTTATGAATTTCAATGAATTTTAAATTGAAGTGAAAGGGATAGAATTAGGAAAAATTGCCCGCTCAAACATCTTGACTGGGATGCACTTACTAAAATATGTTCCTTCTTTTATTAGGATTTTTTCAGGACTTGGTGTCAGCTTGGAGAAGAAAGAGTTTGGAAAAGTGGTTGGGAGAAGAAATGCAAGTGTAGACAGGGTATTTTACCTTTTTACCATCCGAAATCAACCAACAACAAACATGGGGAGTATTATTATCCAATCCTATGTGTTTTGTAGGGTAAATTGGCAACAAATATTTGAGGGATAAATTTCAAAATATTGAAAATTTAAGGGGCACATGTCTAACATACAATCCCCCCGTCCTAAATTATGGAATTATGGAATAGTTTTTTTACCTGTAGAGTAAGTTGGGTTTGTAATAAAATATGAGCCAAAGAAGCCAAATGGAAAATAATAAGTAAAAAGGGAAAAAAGTGGTTATAATTTCTTGAGAACTCCACTTGAGTTATCGTAAGAGGCTAAGTGGATATTTATTTATTAAATTATCTTGAGATTTCTGTCTTATATAAAACATATATCTTTATGATGTTACTTGTGGAGGAATTTTGCATGTCTGCAAGATCAAGCAGAGCACGTGTTTCCTCTTCATCTTTTTCAATGCTTTTGCTAACTCTATAAAAAATGTTTAAGGAATACATAACCGGAGCAATAATGCTTCTAGTCTATGATATTTGGAACTCAGTTCCTTTACGGGAATATATGCATGAGTGCAAGTGACTATACTATAATTTATAATGGTAAGAACTTTTATTCTATATAATAAATGTGCTTATCATGGATGGGCCTTCAGAATATACATATGGAATGCATGCAAATTGAGTACGTAAATATAACCTTTAAATGCCCTTCTACATGATCATCACATGTGAGATTTTTTTTTTTGTGGGCCATGCTTTAACTTTTCATGTAAATGATCTCTTGCTTGAAAAGTGAAAACGTGTCCTTGTAAAATATTCTTTATGTTATTATTATGCATGCACGAGTAGTCTTCTGCTTCACAAGAGGATCACATGCTTTGTTTAGGAGTGCGGGAGCTGGCGATTTGTGATGATGTTGTTAAATCCACAACCTTGAGAAATGTAGTTTGATATGAATTGTCAGGTGACTTTGATTACATGCGTCTATAGATATACTTCTTTAATATGGTTGCATCAAATAATTGTGCTAATTCTCACAAAAATTCTCTTGTATGTGAGATCCTGATATCGAAAGCATGAATTATATCCTTGAGATGAAACTTAAGGACATATTGTGACTATAATCTACTTATATTGGATATATGCTAGTGTGTAACCATACTTCAGCCTTACAAAGGTGTTTAGCTACTTTCTATAGTAATGAAATTGGAAATTAGCATTCTATGTCACATTGTTTGAGCTTTGTCAGTCTTCTTCAATCTTCCAACTAAAATAATTGTTAATAAGGCAAGCATTATATCATTTTCCGAGTCATTTTACCATCGCTATTTCCTTAAAGACTAAAAATTTGTTGTTCTTCGAAAAACATGTTTGGTGCAAACTCTGAAGGCACCAGAAGAAATGAGAAGTCTCAAGAAAAGAGTTACGAGTCACTTGCACTAGTAGTTATTTGTAGTGTTTTAAAACCTAGAGAGCTCATCCAACTGCTTGACTGAATACTTAGACTCGTTCTTCGGATGCACCGTAATCAGGTATACTCAGTCGAGCATGGATTATCCTGCAGGTACTTGGACATTTAACAAGTTGAAAAGTAAAAAAGGGTCTAAATGTTTTTTATTGGGACCCACCAACTTTTTGTTATAAAAGTTGTCGAGAGAAAGAGAGATTAGGGTTTGATCGAGCCCTAATCTCTCTCAACAAGTTTTTATAGCTTCGGTGGATCAACTCATTGGAGCAGCTTCGTGGCGTTGCAATTAACGAAACAACACCTAAAATCTTATTTTTCACATGCAAGTTGTATTTTGCAGTTAATGAGTATGGGTTAGGTCCATTATGCAATGACAATAGTGAAATACTAAGATGGTCTTGCAACTAACTCTTGCTATATAAAGTCCCTTTAGATTACCAAGATCCGAATATGAAACCCCTTGCATTGTCTCACTTTTCAAAAAGCCCAACTTTAGCTTTGTATGGGTGTGCGAGTAGATGCAAATGAAAAATTTCATGTGGGCTTTTGGTGTTTTGTTTGTCTTTCAAATGATGTTTGACACAAGGTTTTAAATATCGGTTATAGCGGATGTATCAGATTGGAAAATTTTATAACGGCTTTCGTTATCGAGGAAATATCGGGAAAATATTGGAGATACTTTTCAAATATCGGATATCTATATCGAAATGTAAATATACATGCATATATTATAGGAAATAAATATGAATAAGTTAATTTATACATACACCATAAAAAGTTATGTAAAACATCATATATATACAAGTTTATGATTTACTTATTTCGACAATTTATATTAAACCGATGAATCCATAATCACTAGCCAATTGTAGAATCTTTATAAATGGTAGTTAGATCATACAAAATTGAAAATGGATCAACAAATATATAAAATTTTACGCAATAAAAGGAGAAAGAATAAATAATTAAATATCATAATTCATATCATGTTCACAAGTTCATATTAAAATCATAAACTGATATTCCAAACAATATGCAAGTAAAACCATGCGTTTAGAAGTCTCAAATTAAATTTTGCCTATTTTAGGTAATTTCAGTTGCTATTTTGCATTCGATATTGCGGTTGCAATATCAATTTGGACCCAATATTATGCCGCTATTTTTCCAAAAATACTAAACACTATGAAACTGCTTATATCGTGGCGTTTTATATTAAAAAAAACAATATCGGCCATAATATCGATATTGCGACTGAAATTTAAAACACTGGTTTGACGAATGCAGGTCTGAAACAAATGATGATTGATTGCCTTGACCAAATGTTTGCATGGTTAGACTAATTAACTAGTGTATTAAAGGGCCGTTGTGCAAAAATTGAACCATATGATTTCTAAACTAATTTCAAAATGGTAGGTTTGTTAAAAATGGCCCAAATTAATTAGCATGAGTTTTGTGTGATTATAATCAATTTCTTTGGGCAAAAGTTGGCAGCCAATGAATGTTTGACGAAATTCAGTTAGTGACGCAGCATTGCAAAGATCACATCAAGTGACGTCAAAATCACTTGATATTTTGTAGCAATTGCTGTTGAGAAATATGGATACATGCTTAAGTGGTATTCTAACGAGACCGTGGTGGGCTATTAGAAAATATTTCGACAAGTTGATGACTTGTACTCCGATGAGCAAAAACTCATCAATAGCATATCGACATTGTAGTTGTTGTTCGTGGCATTATTGTCTACACTAGCCATACCCGTAATGGTGGTGTTGGAGAGGAGGATGAGAAGGAGTGGAAGAGTTAAAGAAGAGTATAAATATTTTGGTAACAAATGGAAATTTTAAAATTTTGACAGGCAAATCCACCTACTACTGAGGAATCACATTCTCATCCATGAATGGAAAGCTTGCGGGAATCTGATCTAGGGTGAATTTTAAGTTGTTCTTATACCAAACTTAGGCATCTGCATACCGAACATGACCTTAGTATCTCAATCCAGCATGCCCTTTTACTGACGACCTTATAATTTGTCAACATATGAACTTAAGTTTCTTTCTATATTCGTCTGTTTTGTCTAGAAACTACTTGCTACGAAGCATGGAGATGGAAAAGGGACATGGATACAATAAATGCTTGAAAAGTAGGATACAGAGACATGACATGACATATGTATATTTGTACATATATTTTTATATAATGCACATGAAAATCTGTAAGCGTTGGAACATGTTTTATTAGAAACAAAAATAAAAGAAAATAAAATTTGATGATTAAAATAATTCTAATCAAGTTTATTAAAGAAAAGAATTTGTAAGTTCAATCTGACACCATGTTCACTATAAGTCTATGATGCCTCTCATATTTGCAAGGCATTCAGGTTCTTTTAGGATAATATTTTCTTATGCCTAATGATTCTTTTATATTTTTAACCAACTCATGGCTCAATTTTGTCCGACACACGGTACTTAAAAAACTTTATGAGCTAACACAGTTTGAACACATAAGTTTTTAGATTTCTAGAGTTTGACACGTCTCAAGAGTATCCAATATGCAAGTCGGTGCCCGATAAGTGAAAACGATGCGACACACTTTGAAATGTCTATATTTCATAGGCTGCTTGTTTTTCTTGTAGTTATGTATCCATACACATTCACTTGATCATTTCATAATTTTCTTGTAGCAATTATGTGTCTATGCCCTATTTTACAAATTTCATAATTTGTGGGCCCATATTTGCCATCATGATGGATGAGCTTACTAGAGCTATTTGGGATGAGATACCTTGGTATATACTATTTGCTGATGATAATGTCTTAATCGATGTGGTGAGAGCAAGGGTTAATGCCAAGTTAGAGTTATAGAGGTAAAATTAGAATATATAGGTTTTATATTAAGTAGGTTGGAGTGAAAATTTAGTAAATAACAATCCTAGATTATAGTACTGTGACACTAGACGGGTAAGAGATACAAATAAATAATCAGGTTAGATATTTAGATTTTATTATTCAGAATGATAGAGATATCGATAGTCATGTCAATCATAGGATCCAATTTGGCTGGTTGAAATGGTGGAGTGCAACGAGAGTTTTATGCGACTGCAATATTCTGTTAAGCCTGAAGGTAAAATTTTATAGGACAGCTATCATGCCAGTTTTATTATATAGTACAGAATGCTGGGATATAAATAAACGTCATTCACAGAAGATAAATATAGTAGAGATGTGTATACTTCATTAGATATGTGGCAACATAAGGAGAGATAAAATGAGAAATGAGGATATTCGTGCTAAGGTCGGTGTATCCCCCATCAAAGAAAAGATTAGAGAAAATTACTTACAATGGTTTGGTCATGTGCGACGTAAACCTACAACAAAACACACTAGTTTGACGATGGGAGTTTATCAATATAGGACAAGTCAAAAGATCTAAGGGAAGACCGAATAAAACATAGAGGGAGATGATACAAAAAGATATGATGCTAGAAGTTTAAATGAGGGCATATTACTCGATAGGAATGAATGGAGAAGGATTATCAATGTGGTCGATCTGGTGTGATTCCTTTTGGTTTATGTAGCCTACCCCAAGTACTTGGGAACAAAGGCTTAGTTGTTGTTGTTGTCATCATAATTTGTGGTTCCATCTACATATGTATCTCACTATAACCATCTATTGAACGTTTTGATAACTTCATGCCTTTCCTAGTAGAAGTTTTCTATCCATACATTTTGTGTGTTTCACCTTGACCATGCTTCTGCGTTCTAGTTTTTGTTTTTATAATTACCTATGAAAACTACTGCTATTAACATTCTTATCCTTGAGCACAATTTACTATTTAATTTGCAGTAGTAGTCTAGTTGTATATTAATATCATCTTCAGTTGAAGTTTTTAAATAGCTGCTTGTTTTTTAAGTAGCAATTATATACCCATGCATTTTTCACATGTTTCACCTTGACTGTGCTGCTGTGTTCTGGTTTTTGTTTTTGTATTTACCTGACCATACAATTTCTGTTACTTCGTTACCCTTGTCTATTATTATTTGATATTAATTAAATCATCTCCAATTTGATTGTTTTTTTTATATTTTTAGCTACCTGGTATCGTATTTGCACGGGGTCCAGCTGTTGCTGTGCTGATTCTCTTGGACTCGGGAGGAGAAACTTATGCTGTTCTCACGGAGCAGGTATTTATTTATATGCCAAGGTGAAATGCCCTTTGATTCAATGAGAACTTTGACATGCTTGGATAGTCTGATTAGTAGTTAATTTGCCATTTTTTTTGGGAAAGGGATACTAATCTTGTTACAGTTACATTTGTACTACATTTTTCCTTGATACTAAATTGCTTAAATTATATCAAGATAGTCCTGTGTAGTTTAATCACTATAGTTGACATGACTTTCTATTAGGATGATAAATGCTATAACTGATTTTATCTTCTGGTCTCTGAGTAATCTCTCGTGTCTAAGATAAGGGTTCCTATTGGAAAGTCAATTCTGGAGTTACCAGCTGGAATGTTGGATGATGAAGGCGGTGATGTTGTTGGCACTGCTGTCCGTGAGGTAATCTTCTGAAAGTTTTTTCCCCTACCTTTCAAAATCTTCTGTTCGAAATCTTGAATTGTTAAAAATATTGGTGAGTCAGTCCTTATTTAATTATGCAAAAGGCCAAATGCATCAACTTTATTCGGTTCACATTGTATAAATTTAATAGATTTAACGGACCAAAAAGTACTTAAATTTAACTTTGCATTTTCCTAATGTAAAATTCAAATGTGAATAATATCATATTGGACATATGTTACTCCAAGTAAACATTAACTTCATCATCATCAAAGCCTTTATTCTAAAATTTTGGAGCCTGCTACATGAACCCTTTGATTCCATTCAGTTTGGTTAAGGGCTATTTCTATAGCTAAATCCACCATTTCCATATCCTTCTAGTTCCTTCCATTTTCATTTAGGCATATCTCTAGACTTCCTTGCTGCATGGAACATGAATCTATTGTTCTTCCTAACTAATGCACATAAATACCTCTGTTCTACGTGCCCAAACCATCTCAATCTGTTCGCTCTTATTTTATCCTCAATTGGAGTAGCTTGTAACTTCTTGCAGGTTTCTTAATCTATCTTTTAGTGTATTACGTCCATTTTAGTATTCTCATTTCCACCTCACTCAATTTTTAAATATGTCCCACTCAATTTTTAAATATGTTCTTAATCGTCCAACACCCGAAACCATAAAATATTGTCAGTCGTATAGCAGTCCTATACAAAATTTTCCTTTCTCAATGGTATTCTACGATCAGATAGAATTTCGAAAGTGCTTCTCCATTTTAACCATGCCCACTTTATTCCTATGCGTGACATCTCAATTTCTCCCTCTTCATAATTGATTGATCCTAAATACTGAAACTGACTTTTTCGAGGTATATTTTGACCATCAGTTCAGTTCAGATCACATGCTCATTCCTTCTCATTGTATGGCTAAAGTTACACTGTATATATTTTCTACCTTTGTTCTGCAAATTTTAAATTCTTTAGATTCCAGAGATTCTCTCCACCCATATGCAATTCTGAACAGGTTATCTGTTACAACTCTAACATTAGTACCCATCATGCTTATTCTTAGCAACCGGAAGAAATCCTTCAACCATTTAAATTGATTTTCTTGGTACAAAAAATTTGGATATCTTCAACAGCAAATATCTTATTCTACATATTTATCAGAGTGTGCAGTCTAACTATTTCTAGTTCAAAATTTATAATGAACAATTGTATTGGTACTTCAAGCTTTTACCTGTATATCTCATTCGAGGCAATGCTTAAAGGAGATTGAGTAGTTTTAAATTCTCCAAAGCTCTATGGTGGCCCACTTAGTATTGCTAGCCATGAGTCCTAAGTCCTAACCACCAGAATTTGAATATATTGTTTTTATTCATCCACGTTATCTTCTTTTGTTATGTTTGGCTATAAAAGGCAACTAATAATCATATGAATACCTGCCCACTCTACTTTCCTTCTTCAGAATTTACAATTGGCATAATATGGCATCATAATCGGGGTATTTTTCTGGGAAAATTCCCTATACAAAATTGGAAGTTACACCCACATCACTACATTGAACCCTCACCTTAAAAACGTATAATAACAAATAAATTCTTGGTATTGCTCACACCACTTCTTCCTTTTGTTATGATGGGTTGCGGAATGCTAACCTCGAATTTTCATCCAGCTTGGGCATTAAAGAAAGTCAAGGAGAAATTTGAAATATTTCATTTTCGTGGTAAAATTGTTTTTCATTTTTATATGACAAGGGAAATATATAGGCAAAAATCATACCTGAAATACCATTTCAACCTTTCTTTCTCCTAAACACAAAAATATTAGTCACCTGACTGGGCATTATTGGCGTTTCAATTCTTAAAATATTGAATGATTGCCTCAATGCTATCATTATTGAATACAGTTGTCTCAGTGTTCTAAAGTAATATTCACCATCCATACCCCATACATTTATGCATCACTCTATCTAGTAATAGCAAGCAAAGCAATATTAAGTTTTTTATACATCCATGGTGGAGAAAGCTCTTTCAATTGCAGCAATAGCAACAACAAAAAGTAATGCCAACTTTAAAAGTTTGTAAGCCAATGAGTACATACCTGTTTTGTTTTATATTTTCAGCCATTTTCTTCTCAAGCTATCAAATTCCTTCCAAGTAGGAAAATTTATTGTTTGCAAGCATACCAATAATATAAGTTTCTAGCAGATTGTCAAGTTATACGAAATCAGCTTTAGGGGAATCTAGAAGATAAAATCGAGCTAAGTACGTTTTAACTTTTTCTTTTCAAAAGTAGCAATGCATTGATCTGGTCAAAGATGCAAGTCAAATACGGAACTTATCTGTGACTTATGTAAAATGAATATTAAGTTCCTGCCGCATACTAATAACTTCATAGAATAACTAAAAATAATAATAATATAAACCTAGCATTCCTATGTTATTTAAAATATGGCTATTCTCAAACTATTTACATGCTACCCTATTCTAAATAGAAATGTTGTGCATGTTGCAAAATTCTACAACTTCAATTAAAATAGAGTTGAAACTATTGTCTCTCATTGCTTTTAGTTTGTTGCTTCTGTAAAATGACTATTAATCTCCGCAAGCTGCATATTAGTAACTTCATAGTATAACTAAAAACAATAATGATGTAGAGTTATCATCTCCATGTACTTTACAATAGGGCCATCCTCAAACTATCAACATGCTATCCATATTCAGAGTATAAAATTTCTGCTTATTGCAAAATTCTACACCGTAAAAAGGAGAGTTCAAACCATATCTGTCATTGCATGTATTTTGTTTCTTAACTATTGTAACCAAGACTAAAACCATCACAATGTTTTGCAATGCTTATGTAATTTATTAGTAATTCCGAGAACATCTCTTATAAGATGAAGGCTTAATGCAAAGTCAAATTATTATAATAAACTCAACTAGGCATTTGCTTTGGCTCTTGCTCTAAGTTTAAATTATCTTCAATAATCATTGCTAAAACATAAATTTCACAGGAAAACGTGATAACTAAACTAATCAATGTCTCACAATTAGAACCCCCCTACGTCAATCCCAACATGTGTAAAACTACTTTTTTAATTTAAGCCTCACCTAAATTAATCTCACAACTTTGGAGTACTTCAATAATTTTACAAAGTGAGATAAAGTAAAAATTGAGGATATTCATGCTAAAATAGTCATAGCCCCCCCATCGAATAAAAAATCCGAGAAACTCGCTACAATGGTTTGGTCATTTACGACGTAGACCTACTGATTATGCACCAGTTCGATGGGTGGAGTTTATCAACGTTGAACAAGTTAAAATAACTAAGAGATGACTGAAGAAACCGTAGATGGAGGTGATACGAAAAGATGTGGATGGTGGAGGCTTAAATGAAAATATATTGCTCGATAGGAATGAGTGGAGAAGGGTCATTCATGTGAGCGATCCGACGTGATTCTCTTTTGATTCATGTAACCTACCTCTAGCAATTGGGATAAACGGCTTAGTTGTTGTATTTTACAAAAATAATCACAATGTATGCATGAATCTCCAACAACATTTACTATATTAGTTTGTGGTCTTAATAATAACTAACTTGGATATAGTCTTTTACAATAGGAATTTATGCTAGTTAGAATTGATCTCAAAGACATTGAAAATAATTAGCATATTCATTCTGTTTTTTGCTAGTATATCTATTCCTTTTCGAGATGAATGTATTTGCTTCATTTAACCTCTCATATAACTAGCACTATCATAACCCTATCCTTGCTGCCTTGATATGCACAAACCTTGTATAGAGAAACATCCTTTGAATGTCACCTTAAGAGATTGATAACTTGCCTGAAAGACTTGTGCAATGCCTAAAAAAATTTTAATGTCATTTTCTTTTCTATTAACACACCGTAGAACAAATGTTGTTTGCTCATTGCATAAAATGTCACATGATTTGATTCATCGGCGTGACAACAAAAAATTCATCGTCGATCTTATCAATAATAGTTTTCGTTGTTTCAACAACGTAGTTCAATTGATATTTTGGGATATCCAAAATCGTCATTCAATGATTTGTTTGTGTATTTTGTAGAATTATTTGATTGACGCCTTCATTAATCATTATAATCACTAAGTAGTTTAAAGAAATTTAAGAAGGTTTCTTGACTTTTCAAACTTGATCATTCATTATAACCTTTAAAGGCTATTTCTTGCCTTAAAAGAAACATAACATAATTGACAGAAGTTCAAATATTATCACGACTAGAGTGCTCAAATCATTCTCTGAATTATTTTGTTTTTTTTAATCAATGCCTTATAATCTCTTTTAGCATTATTATGAGCACTATTGATGGGGTGATAAAGGCTATTATCTGATTAGGGATTTGATAATAAAGGCCAAATTTGAGTAGGTATTTTATTTGATTTAGATTTTATTATTGAAATTCTTCTTAGATTTGATTTTATTGTTAGAGATTTTACTATATTTTGTTTGTTTTCTATTAATAAGGCTTGTAAATAGAATTTTTAAGGATATTATGATACGATATTAAAAGTTGAAACTCTAATATGCTGATTTGCTACTATTTTGGGAATTTTTTTTTATAAATTCGTTGAAAGTGGACGAGAATTCACTTGGGTGCTAAGACCCGAACTCTAATTTGTTCTCTCCAAATGCATCAAAATCCCCAAATCTCACGGTCAAACTCTAATTTCCCCTTCCACATGCCCTAAATTAGCTTTCGTTTTGCATAAATTTATATCATAGCTAAAGTTCCATTTATTCTCCTTTCAGAAGCTTGATCTCACTATGATTAATTTGCCAATCTTTTTCTTCTTCCTCCACTTCATTTTTAATTTTCATTTTAATTGAAATAAATTAGATAAGAGAACAAAAGAGAAAAAAGAAAAATGGGAAACAATTTTTTTTTAAAAATTTCAAAAATTTCTAGATCTTAAAATTTCATATTGCAGTTCTCATTGCTACTTCCGATCAAAACCAGGGCCTCCTTCCTCATCAACAACAACCACAATAGTAGCTCTTGACAATAGAAAAACTCAATTGACTCCATCTACTACAACATCTTCCAAAATCATTGTCCCACGAAGCCGCCACCCTAATCAAAGACAATCACAAATCAAATCACCGTCACTAGCGTTAGACGCAGATCGACTATTGCATTGAATAGTTCATCGACTTTGCGACTCGTCTGAAGACCTCGCCATACCTCTTTTTCGGTCGCCATCAATAATGCTGTGATTTCCTCTCTCCCGTCGGCTCGCTGACCTCTTCCTCAACCTCCGAAGCCACCATCATCAGCAACAGATTCCTCTGGATGTATTCTCCACTAGTTTTCTCCCTAGTTGTTTGGTTAAAGGATCAGTTTTGTTTTGGCCTCACATAATCATGAGATACGATCCCATCATCTAGCAACTGCTTTACAATTTTTTTTCTTAAATTTATATGGTTACTCTTTTTGTTATATATTTTGTTCTTGGCTTTAGCAATAGTAGCCTAGTGGTCACAATGAATAGATGTAGATGGTACTAGTCGCTTCTAAATTGGTGTATCAACCAAAAGGTTTCTAAGTCATTTAGCTTCAGTACTTACCTTCTCTAAGGTAACAAATTTAGACTCCATAGTAGAGCAAGCCATGACAATTTGTTCAGACGATTTCAAAGACATGAAACCTCCTCTAAGTATGAAAACATATCCATTGTGGACTTCAACTCATTTGAGCCTAAGATTTAGTTGCCTATGGGTATCCTCTGATATAGAAGGAAAACCACAACATGTCAAACTATAATTAACAGTCCAGTAGTCCTTATCAGGGCAATTTGTAGTGATTAAGTTGCCCTACTGCATAAGCAATATGAAGTCTTATATAGTTCATTAAAGTGCTTTAAACGTTTGATTATTTGTCCATATTCAGATCCTTTCTTAAGTGAATTTTGCTATAATATAATGTGTAAATAGGAGTGCAATCAAAATAATCAAATTTCTTAGTATTCACTTTATATATTGTTCTTGTGAAAGCATGATGTGATCTGAATCTCTAGTTATATTAATTCCTGATATAACACCAGCTTCGCCCATGTTGTTCTTGTCAATATTAGATGACAAATGATTTGGTATCATTTATAATTTTTTTTTGAAATTAGATGATAAACGATTTAGTGTCATTTATAATTTTTAAATTTGTAAGAAATATAAGCATGTGATAACACCAACATCATTCTCAAAATTTAGTGTAAAAGCATTTATCAGCTGTACTAATCTGATAACCATTAGAATATGATAACTATTAAAATCATCATTACATAGGTTCTTGTTTTAAAATGTATAAAGATTTTACAAGTTTGTAAACTTTGTGTTCAATTCCACTTGCCACATGACATTCAATTTCGTCCTTATATATATATATGTCCCTAGTTTTCCAATTATGAATATAGTCTTAGCATCCATTTGATATATCAAAAAGCTTATATAGAGGCTATATCTATAAGGTACAATCCTGGTCACAGGAGTAAAGGTATCAAAATAGTCAAAATCTTTCTTTTGAGTGTACACTGACCCATCTAATCTAGCTTTAAATGTATCTATGTACCCATCAGGTTTTAGTTTCTTTTAGAAATCCATTTGTACCCAGTTGGTTTTGCAACTGATGACAAATCAACAAGTTCCCAAGTGTGGTTTGACTATATTGATTCCCACCATTGTTATAACCTCTTTTCATAATGGGGCATTTGGGGAGAAGACTGCCTCACTGTTAGTGACATGATCATTATCAATGAGAAATATATTGAAGGCATAACCAAAATTAGTTTCTGTTCTACCTGTTTTACTTCTCCTTAGTTCAACTTCGTCATTATCATTGGATACATGTACATGACTAGAGGATAAAGCATACGTAGGTTTATCAATATAAGTTTTTAAATACTCAAAGATTTATGCATTTTTAGTTTCAAACAATAGTATTTAGCTTTTGAACATTATTATTACTTCTTGTCACCAGATATCGATATGAAACACTATGTTGAGGATAACCTATGAATGGGCAATCAAAAGTCTTAAGTTCTAGTTTCTTTCTTTTAGGTTTAGATAGCAAAGCTTTTACTAGGCACCTTCACACTTTCAAATAGTTTAACTTAGGTGCACGTCTTTTCTAGAGTTCGTTAAGGGTCATACCTTTTTTCTTGTATGGTATGGTTTTCTGTTTTGAATATGAGAAGAAGTGAGTATAATGTCTTCTAAAGATTCAGAGGTGCATCAGAAAAAATAAGCATAACATTCACTATGTTTCTGTGTGTTCCACTTTTTCATTTAGCGACAATTGATTCAAGTGAATATGAAATGACATTTTTATGAATTATGCAATGTTATTCACAAAATTTATAAATTATTTAAGCTTATATCCACCTCTCTCTGATCTTAATATCTTGATTTTCTTATTGAGTTGATTTTAAACTTCAGATTTTTATTTCAGAAATATTTCAACAGCTTCCTCTTAGGATCTGAATAGATACACTACTGTTTATCTAGAATAGTCATCAATAAAGGTGATATAGGAATTTTACCACCTCTAGTTGAATTATTTTTCAGGCCACCAAGGTTACTATGGATGAGTTTAAGCAATTCAATCTCTTTGTATATTTTTATATATTTCTTAATGGGTTTAGATTCAACACATATTTGACATTTGTCATGATCAGATGGCATAACGTATGCAAGGCACCCATATGTTTTATTTTCTAAATATAAGATAAATCAACATCTCTTAATTTACCATGCCTAAGATCAAAAGAGTCAATCAAGTAGAAGTAGATGAATTTACATTCATGATCTCAAGTATGTTGAGCTTAAAAAATCCTTACTACAATACCCTTTGCAAAATAAGTTGTTCGTTTATTACAATTTTATCACAATTTTATCAGACTCAAAGCAGATCTTTACTCCAACATTATCAAGAAGAAGAGTCACTGAAATAAGGTTCCAATGGATCTCTGGAACAGGAAGCATATATGTAAGAGAAAGGGTCTTCTCGAAAGTGAGCTTGGGAAGCATGTTTCCCTTACCCACTCCGAGTGAGGGCCTTAAGTCGCCCATGAACACTTGTTCAGCATCATCAATGGAGTAAGAGGTGAAATTCTATAACGACCCTAATCTTTAAGCTCGTTTGTCAGTTTATTCCGTATCATCTATATCAGTCTAGGAGCCCGAAGACTGATACATATGGATACTGAGTAAATTAAGTTATATATTTATTTTTAGGCTTCAATTTCAAATTCCGCAGAATAGAAATCTCTTTTCTTATTATTTGGATTTTTCCATTATTCCGAATCAGTTGATTTTTAGCAAATACCTGATTAAACTAATCATATTAAATATAAATTTTCAATTTTAACCTCTTCCCTATTTCGGTTTTATCTCCAAGCAGCTCAACATTCTTATTTGACCAATCTTGGATAAAATTTGACCCAATGGCAACTTGTTAATTAAGATGAAATTTAAAGGTTTTTGACGATACAACATACTTATCTTTTAGTAGTCGTTTAACTCTTCAAATAAATTTAGAAAAATCTTTAAAAAATCAAGCTTATTCCTCTCGTGTTCATTTTTTCTTCAGAGCTTGAGCCCTAATTCCTTCTTAAATTCTCTCAAATAAATTGCTAAATAATCAGCCTTAGAGTAGGCTGGAAATCCACTAAATAGCTACTTGTGTTTTATTCTTTAGTTTAACCTCTTCAAATAAGCTCAATCTTCTCGCCCAACGTGAGTTTCTTCTCCAACAATCAAATTGGTTCTTTTCCGATTTGGACTAAGCAAGAGGCAATAATATACGCTCAAATTCTTTAAACTTGTGATTTCTTGATTTAATCTCCTCACATATGATATCCAGATACATTATTAACCCAATTTCAAGATTTACATGCTCAAACTTGCATTTATGTTGTGTTTTATTATAAGTGTCACATCATCAATGTTATTTGTGCACATGCCGTATTGCTGTTCAAATTAACACAATAGTCAATTTTAAAACTGCTATAATTTTTATATCTTAACTCTGATTGGTCTTATTCTAGTGTTATTAAAAAGATAATTCACGAACGTACAATTATTCCAACAACGGCGAATTCTAATTTACTCATTTACCTAACCAAAAATATTCTGGAGGTTCATCACTTACTGCTATACTAGGTCTGCAGTTCAGCAACACCATGTCCATAGTAAAATGGCCATAGCTTTTACTTTAGAACTCCTGTTGAGCTCATTCAAGATTCATTAGAAAAATAATTGAATTATTTAGAGTTGATTCAGATCTTAGGCTCTTAATTTAATTTTATCTTTGTCAAAAATAACCTGGAAGTCTCAGCTGTATCATGTCCATAATTTAGAAGCAGCATATCTATGGAAAAATAATTTTTATTTTAGAACTCCAATTAAACTCATTTAAGATTCATTGGAAAAATAATTGAATTTTTTACAACTGTACAAAATTTTAATATCTAATTCTATTTTTAGCTTAGTCAAATAAGACCTGAAAGTTTGACCTATCCTCCAAATTGCAGCAACATAGTCATATAGGTTATGTTCGTGCATATACCACTTGACTTATGCCATACACATACACATGTTAAATTACTCTTGTTATGACTTGTATATGGTGAGTTCAGACTTGTAATAGCTTATGTTTAGAGATACATGCCATGTTAGTGCATACAACACTTGATTTAAGATATGAAATATATGTACACATGTTTTTTTATGCTTGTTATTACTTGTATATGTTATTCTTATTTGGAAATGATACCTCATGCACATGCATATTTTATAGCTCTTTGTACCTGCCAGCATCACTCTTGTGCTTGCCAATATTGCCGTGCATATTGTTTCATATTCACATGGCTATTGGTACATGCATTCTATTTATATGACACCTTGATACTTAGCATTTAGTACATCATGGGTATGGGGGAATAAATGATGGAATTGAACACACATTGTGAGAGCCTATTGTCTTGTTTGGGATGTATCCACCAATTGGTATACTAGCAACATCGGTTTCTTGCTTGTAAGCCTAGTGGGTATCATCCAATTTGTAGGAGACCGGTACCTAGGCTTTCATCCCGGACATGCATAGGATATCCAGTATGCCTAGCGACGTACCATCATGCTCGTGTGGAGACTGTACTTGGGCTATGGTGCCAAACATGCACGGTACACTCCTAGAAATCTGAATACTCCCACCATTTATTTCCAAACTAAAATAATAATATTTGCATTCACTTGCTTGATCATGTCACACTATATATCATGTACTTTATGATTCACTTGCTTGATCATGTTACATTATGCATACTTTTACTTCATGATTCACATGCATACATTTCTTACGTTGTTCCTACTAGCATGCTACACTTTTATGTGGTTTCTATAACATTGCATGAGTTTGGATTTTATAACGACCCTAATTTTTACATCTTTTATAGGTTCATTCCGTATAAGCTGTATCAGTCCGGGAGCCCAGATACTTCTAGCGTGGATACTGTGTAAATTGAGTTATATATTAAAATCCAGTCTTCAATTTGAAATTCCGCAGTGGGGACCTCTTATTTTATTATTTTAGATTTTTTCATAATTTTCTTGAATTATTCCGGATCGATCGATTTTTGAGCAAATAGCCAATTAAAATAATAATTTAAATCAAGTTTCAATTTTAACCTCCTTCTAACTTCAGATTTATCTCAAGTAGCCCAGCAGCTATCCTTGACCAATTTTGGATTGAATTTGACCTAATGACAACTTAGTAATTAAGATGAAACTAAAGGATTTTTAACATGATATAGTAACCATTTTTTAGTAGCTGTTTAAACCCTCAAATAAATTCAGAAAAATGTAAACAAATCAAGTTTCTTCCCGTCGTGTTTCTCTTCATTTTCTCTTTGGACCTCCAACCCTAATTCCTTCTCAAATTTCTCAAATAATTCGCCAAATAATCAGCTTGAGAATGGACTGAAAATCCACAAAATGTCTGTGAGCCTTGTTCTTGATTATTCCTTCAAATTTGCTCTAATCTTCTCCATAAATATGAGGGTACCTTCTCTAGCATCTGTGGTACTTCCTTAGTAATTCTTAAGAAATTTCTCCACTTTTGAAGGGTAATTGCATCGACATCGGTTCTTTTCTGATTTGGGTTCAATAAGAGACAATAATATACTCAAATATTTTAAACTTGTGATTTTTTGATGTAATCTCCTCTCACATGATACCAGATATATTATTAATCCAATTTTATGATTATACATGTTCAATCTTGCATTTATCTTTAATTTCATTACATGTATTACACCATGCATGTTATATGTGCACATACCATATCGCTGTCCAGATATACACAACAGTCTATCTTAGAATTGTTATAAATTTTATATTCTAACTTTGACTGATCTCATTCTAGTATCATTAGAAAGATGATTCACTAGATTACAATTCTTTTAAGTACAACATATTCTAATTTAGCCATTTACCTACCCAAAAATAGCCTCTTGTACCAGATTAGCAGTTCAGCAGCACCATGTTCATGGTAAAATATCCATAACTTTTACTCTAGTACTCCAATTAAGCTGCTTCAAGATTCGTTAGAAAAATAATTGAATTACTAGAACTGATTAAGATTTTAGGCTCTTAATTTAATTATCTTGATAAAAAATAATCTGGAAATCTCAGTTGTATCAGGTTCATAGTTTAGCAGTATAATTTCTATTGGAAAATAACAATAACTTTTGTTCTAAAATTTTAATTAAGCTTATTTAAGATCCATTGGAAATATAATTAAATTTTCTACAACATTATAAAATCTTAAGCTCTAATTCCATTTTTACTCTAGTCAAGCAGGTCCTGGAAGTCTAACCTTTCCACCAAATTGCAGTAACATAGGCATATATGTTATATCCTTGCATATACTCTTGACTTATGATATGATGCACATGTATATATGTTAAGTCGCTCTTGTTATGACCAGATCTGTAATAACTCAAGTTTAGACATACATACCATGTTTGTGTATATAATACTTGATTTAACATATGATATACATGCACGATGTTTATTTACGTATGTTATTACTTATACATGTTATTCTTGATTGAAAATGATACCCCACGCACGTGAACATATTCTATAATTCTTATACTTTCCAGTATTACTGTGCATATCATTTTTTATTCACATGACTATTGATACATGTATCTTTATTACATATGATGTTTTGATACATTGATAATTAGTATTTATTACATTGTGGGCAAGGACAAATGAATAGTGGAATGAAACACGTATTGTGGGAGTTCTTAGTTTTGTTCAGGATGTATCTGCCGATCTATATACTGATACTATCGGTTCTAAGTTTATTTAGTGGCAGCCAACAAGGTCATGTAGAGACCAATATCTGAGGCCGTGATCTCGCGTATGCATGGGATATCCAGTATGCTTAGCAACAACTATCCGACTCGTATGGAGATCGACATCTGAGGCTATGATATCGGGTATATATGGTACACTCTTAGAACACGTGAAAACCCACACCATTCAGTTCCAAATTAATATGGTAGAAAGTGAACCTATTTGCTTTGATCATGTTATACTACAAATGCCATTTGCTTCATAATTTGTGTTTTTTATGCATACTTTATACTTCGTAACCTAAATGCATGATTATGTTATATTAAATGTGCCATATACTTCATGATTCTTGTTATATTATGTATACCATGTACTTCATGATTCCTATTATATTATGCATACCATTTACTTCATGATTTGCAGACATACATCTTTTGCATTGTTTCTACTAGAATGCCACACTTTGATATAGTTTCTATAGAATTGCACGAGTTTGAGTTTGCATCTTTGTTTGGGTTCTGACCCTTGGGACTATCAGAGTCCATATCCAGCAATCGTGACAGCAGTACCCGAGGTCTTGTCTCTTGAGGATTCGTACATCTAGGAATGTGCCGAACGTTGTTAGCCTGCCTCTAATAGGATCTTCATCCCTTTTGTATATATATCATTTGGCTTGTATGTGTATATGTATCATGCTTTCTAATTATATTCATGGTATCCAGACACTCTTGTATATATCCAGTACTTATGTTTATTTGTTCTGATTACTATATTTTACGTAAGCAATATTTTTTGTTTACATATTGCTTATATTTCTTTATACTATTTTTCGATATTGCTATATTCATGCATGTGATGATGTGGTAGATAGATTCAGACCTATGGTATATATATCATATTTATACGCTTTCATATCTTTTGCCTGTGATTGTGTGATGTAATTGCCTTGTGCACTCCGTTATTGAGAGTGCTCGCCAATGACACCTTGCCCATTATTGGGACACAATTGGGCCCACTAGTGTGATTTGGGGCATCACAGGTTTGTATTTTTATTTGGGTTCTGACCCCTGAGATTATCAAATTTCAGATCCAGCAGTCGCAGTTGTGGTGCTTGAGGTCCTCTTGAAGATCCCTACTTCTAGAAGTAGGCCGAGCATCAGTAGCCCGACTCTTTTAGGATTTTTATCTCTTTTGTGCATATGTCATTTTGGTTTATATGTGCATATGTATCCTGCTTTCTTGTTCTGTCCGTGGTATACTAACACTTATATATTTCAAGTACTTATGTTGCTTTGTCTGATTACTGTACTTCACTTTACATGAGCAACATTTTTTATTTTTTTGTACATATTACTTATAATTTTTATATACATGTTTTTAGATATTGTTTTATTCATGTCTGTGATGTTGTGGCAATAGATTCATACTTGTGGTTTATATCATATCTGCGCGCTTCCATATCCCTTGTCTGTGTTTGTTCGATGTAATAGCCTCGTGCACTTCAATATTGAGAGTGTCTGTCAGTGACACCCTACCCATTATTGGAACATTCTCGGGCCCACCAGTGTAATTTGAGGTGTCATAGAGTGGGTACCAGAGTAGCCATTTTTTTATCAATTGACCCATAACTTTAGAATTCTGCCACATTAATGCAAGCAATATCCATTAATATTTCTTTATTTATCTTGTTGTATATCCTATCCTTGCTTCCAATCCTAAATCTATCCTTATCCTATTACTTCCAAAGACATGACTTTTCATTGTTAGTAGAGGACAGTTCCTGAGCACGAGGGTGCTCCTTAGGAGAAGTGTGATCATATGAGGGAGCATATGCATGCTATGATGGAGTAGAATGCATTCCTATGGGCAGGACTTGAGGCAGCACAGGAGGAAGCAGCAGCAACCTAAGGGATAACAACTGCAGTGGCTGAAAGAATGTCTATACCGCTAGTACATGATAGAGTAGATAATTTTGTAGACTTTCGGAGGCTACGTCTGACATTTTTCTCTAGGACTGGAACTCTGCTGGGGAGGAATGGTTAAATGACATAGAGAACTTTTTGAAGGTGGCTAGTATATCACTGGAGAACTAGGTCAATGTTGTGAAGATCCAGCTACAGATGTTGCCAGGACTTAGTCTAAGTCTGAGGAGGCTATATTAGAGAGGTCGATTGTATGTAATGTTTTCTCGGATGGGTTTTATGTGAGGTTCTTTTCCATTGACAACTCAGAATGATATGGAATGGAGCTTTATAGAGTTAAGGCAGGAAGATGCATATGCTGCCGACTTTTTTTGAAATTCAACAAATTTGCTCCTTCGTGGTTGAGGAGAGAGAGACAAGACGTAGATTCCAACAAGGCTTGAGTTGACAGTTATGGGACTTGTGCAGAAGTTTTTTTTAGGAACATGTCATTGCGAGGAGGAAGGTAGAGTTGGAGACGCAAAAGTGTCTTGGCAGGCCAGTGTCTGGGGCATCGAACAGTAGAGTTCCTCCATCTAAGTACCAAATGACTTCTATAATTAGGCCAGTGATGATTTGTAGATTTTGCCATTTGTCTGGACACACCAAGAGTATGTGCAAGAGAGCTCTTGGGTTGTGTTTGAACTGTGGTTCTTCAGACTATCAAATGTGGGTATGTCTATAAAGGAGGTTCTTTGGAGGTTAGGACAAATAGTGTAGACTCAGAGGCCTCTGCAGCCATTGCAGTATCAACAGAGAGTTGGGTCACCTCTGTAGCAAGAGCAAAGACCAGCAGTAAAGCCTATTGGACTAGACCAAGGAGGCCGTTAACATTACAGCAGCGGACATTCCGTGGAGCTCAGGCACAGGGAGCTCCAGAGTGCAGACCAGGTTGAGTTTATACCTTGACAATAGAGGAGACTCGTGCATCTGAGGAAGTTGTGATAGGTACTATTTTAGTTTGTTCTATATCAGCACGTGTTATTTGACTCCGATGCATTACATTGCTTCACATTATTTGCATTTATCATCCAGTATACCATACCATATGTTATTTTAGACTCGGGGTTAAACATTAATACTGATAATTGTGTCTAGTAAACTATGTAGACATTGGCCAGTAGTGCTAGATAACATATAATTTCATACCGACCTATTTATCTTAGATCATTGTGGATTTGATATGATTTTAGGCATAGATTGGCGGAGTGCCTCTCATGTAGTGATTGATTGTCATAGGCAAGCCTGTGTGCTAATCTTGGAGGCTCATGGGAGGAATATCTCTACATAACAGTTTGCATATAAGCCAACATTGATTTTAGCAATGTCATATGGCATGTTGTGATGGAAGAATTTAAGATATATAACAATACTTTAAAATTGTGATTTAGGATATATATATATATATATATATATATATATATATATATATATTGATGCTTTAAATTTGTGATTTGGAATACGTGTTGATATGACGTGGATACAGTTAAATTTTTGTGAGATAAGATAGAAACATATTGTCAATCTGTGAAAATTTCGAGGGTATCAGTAGGTGAAGGTAGGACATCGAAGACCAACATGGTAGCACATTGATCATTAATATTCTGTTGAAGAATCAAATAAATATATGACGAGTTGAGAAACACATTGATTTTTGACAAGGTGAATATGTTGTGAATTTTTTTCTTGGAGAGATGTAAGAATTCAAACTATTATTGTAATTTGCTTGATTTGGATAGAAAGGATCTTGATGTGACATTTGATTTAATGAGACTTCATTTGATGCACTCAATTTTGATGACAATATGGCTGACTAAATAGGGGTGGCTAAAAATGCAACATGGATAGAACCAACACTGAATAAGAAAAATATTGTGTGTGATAGTTATATTTCAGGGTAATACAGAAACCACTTAATTTGTAAGGCCTTTATGTGGGTGAGATTTTGGGTGATTTATGCAGCTTTAAGAGATTATCTTGATAGGTGTAAGATCTTTAAGCTTAAGTTATTGAAAATCCAAATATTTTGTTAATATAGCAGTTGCATACAGTGAACCTTTTTACCATACTTCTAGTTCTATACTTAAAATAACTGTATTTCTATAATACTGCAAGCAATGTTACTGGACTTCTTTATAGGTTACACATAATATCTGCTCTTTTACCACTTCTCCCAAGTCTTGACAAACATAGAGAACAAGATGACCCAAGTTAAATCTTTAGGACATGAATATCTAGGATAGGCGATAAAGAATATGGAGAAAATAATTCACCTAGTTGACTCTACAAATTTGGTATAGAGCCTTTGCCATTGTTTCCATTAATGGTGTATGTTTATATTAGGCATTCTAATATTAATTATGGAGATATATATGTTCAACCATGGATGTTGACGTATTCTGTTTGGGATTCCATACTGGAAAGCTATCGAAATTAATTAGAAAGATCCATATCTATTTCCAATAATATCTAGATACCTATTTAAATTCATTATTGTTCCATTAAGGCTTTACCATCTACCCTTATGTTATTTTTCGTTCTTGATTTAAATTTCAGGGACGAAATTTTTTATTGAGTGGGTAAACTGTAACAACCCTAATCCTTAAACTCGTATATAGGTTTATTCCGTATCATATGTATTAACCTCGGAGCCCGGAAACTGATATAGATAGATACTGAGTAAATTAAGCTATATTTTTATCTCTAGCCTTTAATTTTAAATTCTGCAGAGTAGAGATCTCTTATTTTATTATTTTGGATTTTCTATAATTTTCCTGAATTTCCTAATCGGCTAATTTTTGGATAGATAACCGATTAAAATAATCAAATTAAATCTAAATTTTCAATTTTCTTTTCTATTTCAGTTTTATCTCCAGCAGCTAAACATCCTTATTTGACCAATCTTAGATAGAATTTGATCCAATGGCAACTTGGTAATTAAGATAAAGTTTAAGAGTTTTTTACAATGCAACATACCTATCATCCAGCAGCTATTTAACCTCTCAAATAAATTTAGAAAAATCTAAAAAATATCAAGCTTATTATTCTCGTGTTCCTCTTCATTTTCTCTTCAAAGCGCGAACTCTATTTCTTTTTCAAATTCTCTCATATAAATTGCCAAAATTTTAAGCCGAGAGTGGACTAAAAATCTATTAAGTGGCTGCTAGAGCTTTGTTCTTTAATTTAACCTCTTCAAATTAGCTCTAATCTTATCCACCACCATGAGGCAATATTTTCCAGCATGTGTCATCGGTTCCTGATGTGATTCTTGGAACATTTCCCCACTTTTGAAGGGTGCTCACATCAAAATTGGTTCTTTTTTGATTTGGGCTCAACAAGAGGTAAGAATACACTTAAAATTATTTAATCTTGTGATTTCTTGATTTAATCTCCTCACATATGATACCAGATATACTATTAAATCAATTTTAAGATTATATATGTTCAAACTTGCATTTATCTTGAGTTTCATTACATGTGTCATATCATGCGTATTATATATGCACATACCATATCACTGTCCAGACATATGTAGCAGTCAATCTTAAAACTGCTATAGTTTTGCATCTTTATTCGATTGACCTCATTCTAGCGCTATTAGAAAGATAATTCACTAAAATATAATATTTCCAACTACAGTGGATCCTAATTTACCCATTTACCTATCAAAAAATAGTCTAGAAGTTCATCATTTGTTATTGTACCAGGTCAGTAGTTTAACAGCATCATGTCCATAGTAAAATGACTATAACTTTTACTTTAGAACTTCAATTGAGCTCATTCAAGATTCATTGGAAAGATAATTGAATTATTTAGAACTAATTAGAATATTTGACTCTTAAGTTAATTATCTTGGTCAAAAATTACTAGGGAATCTTAGCTATACTAGTTCATAGTTTAGCAGTAGAGTATCTATGGAAAAATAACAATTTTTGTTCTAGAACTTTAGTTTAGCTCATTTACGATTCATTGGAAAGATAATTGAATTTACTACAACTGTACAAATTCTCAACGTCTTATTCTATTTTTATCCTAGTCAAATAGGTCCTGAAAGTCTGACCTGTCCACCGAATTGCAGTAATGTAGGCATATAAGTTATGTCCGTGCATATACTACTTGACTTATGATATGATGTACATATATACATGTTAAATCACTCTTGTTATCACCTAGTGAGTTCAGACTTGTAATAGCTTATGTTTAGGCATAAATGCTATGTTTGTGCATATAACACTTGATTTGAGATATGATATATATGAACACATATTTACGCATGTTGTTACTTATACATGCTATTTTTGATTGGAAATGATACCTCGTGCATGCGATCATATTCTATAACTCTTGTACCTGCCAATATTTTCGTGCATATCATTTCATATTCACATGGCAGTTGATACATATTTTCTATTACATACATCTTGATAAATTGATACTTAGCATTTACTACATTGTGGGTATGGGAAAACAAAGTATATTGTGGGAGTCTCTTATCTTGTTTGTGATGCATCCGTCGATCGGTGTATTGGCACCATCGGTTTTCTTGCTTGTACGCCTAGCGGCGTATCATCCAGTTCGTAGGAGACCGGTACTTGGGCCATAATCTCGGACATACACGGAATATCCAGTATGTCTAACAGCATGTCATCCGATTTGTGTGGGGACTGCTTGGGCCGTGGTACCGGGCATACACGGTATACTCCTAGAACATGTGAATACTCCTCTATTTAGTTTCAAACTAATAAGATAAAATTTGCATCTACTTGCTTGATCATGTTACACTATATATACCATGTAATTCATGATTCACTTGTTTGATAAAGTTACATTATGAGTATATTTTATTTCATGATTCACATGTATATATCTTTTACATTGTTCCTACTAGCATGCCATATTTTTATGTGGTTTGTATACTATTGCACGAGTTTGAATTTGTATTCTTATTTGGGTTCTAACCCCTGAGATTACTACACCTTAGATACAACAGTCGTGACTGTGATATCTGAGGAGGACCTGCCTCTCGAGAATCCCTACCTCTAGGAGAAGGCCGAGCGCCAGTAGCACGCCTCTTGTCATCCTTTATATATATATATATATATATATATATATATCATTTTGGCTTGTATGTGCAATGTATTCTGCTTCCTAATTCTGTTTGTGGTATCCGGACATTCTTATATATGTATATATTCAGTACTTATGTTCATCTGTTCTGATTACTATACTTAACTTTACATGAGCAATATTTTTTGTGTACATATTGTTTATCATTTTCATATACCTATTTTTAGATATTGCTATATTCATGCCTGTGATATTGTTGCAAATAGATTCAGACTTGTGGTATATATCATATTTGCACGCTTCCATATTCCTTGTTTGTGTTTGTATGATGTAATGGTCTTATGCACCCTGATATTGAGAGAGTACCTACCGGTGACACCCTACCCATTATTGGGACACATATTCGGACCCATCACTGTAATTTGGTGTGCCACAAATCACTCTGTCAGTACTAATAGCCCGGGTTACCCCAAAATCAATCGGCAATTGTTACTTTTTGCAACCATGTTAACCTCAAAGACCACTGTAGCATAAATTTCACTCCACAATGCTTGCTTTTGGCTTGGAGGGAGCCTCACCAGTCTTCTAGAACCTGCACTATGCAAAGTGGTGTCTGGTCCACCACACACGAAACAATTTCCTTTCCTCTTGAAACCAGAGAGGATTTCTTTTCGTCTTATGGTTATATTTTGGCTTGTTGTTTGGCTTATTAAAGTTTTTCTTTGGTTTAGTTGACCCACTTTCAGTTAGATTTGTATTGGAAGCAAGCTGCATTCTTTGTTCTTTTCTTACATTCTAATGTGAATTATTTCATCTTAAAGGTTCATTTGTTTTCTTGTATTCTTTAGTTCCTTCTTATAACCTTTCCATAATTTGGGTAGTTTTTCAATTAGACCTCCAGCAATAAACCTCAGTTTTATTTTATTTTATTATTTTTTTTTTTTTTGCGGGGGAAGGGGGGGGGGGGGGGGGGTTTGATATCATTTTCATGCTTATTAATTAAACATGATATTCATGAGTTTAGGAGGAAATAAATTTTTTACTGGACATGTTAAAGTTTAGAAAGTTTCCAATAGTAAATTTCTAAGTTCCAGTAACTTCAAGAATGTAATTCTTATTAAGACTTTCTTAGATTTCTGTTTTAGATTTATATGGACATTAGACAACAAACAGTTCATTGCTTAGCATATTGACAAAATTATGTCCACAGATTTCAATAGCTTTTCTTTGTGTGTTGCAAAATTCGTTCGACTAGATTACAAACCGAGTAACATAATGAGAAAGAAGATATAGTAGGGATACAGAAGCTTATGAAGTTCAATCGAGAGGGTTCTCGATCTACTTCTTTGGTGGTAATAGCCATTTCACTATGAACTTTTACTGAGATAGAGGATAGTGTAGTTACAAAGCCTCCCTCTCTTCTCTTTGGAATACAAATGCTTCTATTAATTGAAGATCCCCCTATCCCTAGGTGCATGGTTATATTTATAGGATCGAACATTTTTTGGTAGGTGGGGTTATAGTGGATTCCCTAAATCCTTGCTTTCTTCTGTGCACATCAAGTTCCTCATGTGTGTGAATAGATGAGATCCGGTGGTTCCGCTGTGGCAAATGTGGCAGGGAGATTTTGGTAAGTTTTTAATTTCAACGAGGAGTATAAATTTTTCTAAGTAAATTCCTGGCCTGCAGATTAGGCCTTTGTTCACTGGGCTTTTACTTTGTGTCAGGGCAGCAGAAATTGTACAATAGTCTCCACTTCTGAGTTCGGTATGCCGAGCTCTTTAAGTGCTATTATGACTTGCCTCGAGTTGATTTCTGGGATGGCCTTTTTGGGCCTGTCTGGTCAGCTTTTACAGTAGTCGTCTGGTGATAGGTCCTTGTTTACTATATAAGGGTTGCCTAGCTGCCATATGTGGTGCCTCTGGAGTAAGAACTTGTAATGTGCTTTGAGTGTGGCGATGTGATGCGCATTAAATGTGGTGGCTTGTGGTGTGCTTTGGGTGTGGTGGCTTGTAGCGTGCCTTGAGTGTGGGACTTGTGGTGTACCTTGGGGTGGCGCCTTGTAGTGTGCCTTTAGTGTGGCGACTTTATTCTCCTGACCTCTATGGTTTTTTGGAGGGTTTTGGCTTTTTGCATTGGGTATTTGCTTTTAACGCTAGGTGCTACACCTATGTATAGTGAATTGGTTTGCAGAGTGGACCATTGTCGCATTTTACTATAGTTGCTCGGTGAATACCCAGTTACTACAATATTTCCAATTTTGTCTCAGCATATAATGCTAATGGTGGAAGATTTGAGGTTGATTGCTTTAGCACTAGGTGCTCGTCTACTTAAAGCGATTTAATTCGCTGTGATGTACCATCATCGCACTCTCCTTCTAATAGATTCTGAGGTACCATAGAGCTTTCCATTAGTGCCTTGGTCTTTTTGGCCGGTGGCAGTTCTTACTTTCCCTCACTTGCACCAACTTCAAGGTGAAGTAGAGGGTGAACAAGAACTCTTGTACTGATCATTGGCTAATTGCCTCAATGGTTCTGTGGTTGGCTACACAATCCAATTTGATGGGATGAAATATCTTGTGAGAGATGGACATTGCTCCACTCTAGGGGTGACTTGTAGTGAGAGTTGAGGTTTATGCTTATTAGGCAAGATTTCCCAACTACTTGTGTTTGCTGTCAACAGATGAGATTAGCCTCTCGGTTTTCGCATTGATCGGACAACTATAGCTGTAACAATCTAATTTCTATAATAACTTATATTCCTGATGTCAGATTAATCCCAGAGTGAGTGCGTTATATTCGTCTCATTTTTCTATATTTTTGGTGATTTTCTTAAATTTTTTTAGATTATCACTTAAAATAATATTATTTTAATCACCGTTGGGTTCTATATATATTTTGACTAGTCTCTCTTCTTTTGACATGTAAAATAAAGTTTGACTTTATTTGGATTAGTTTAATTTGAATTTATAACCATAAACAACTTTAAAAATATTATTACTAGTCATTTGTCATATATCTATTTTGTTTTTATTTACCCGTACCTCCTATATCCCATCTCCCCAAATTATGGATCTCTAACTTGCTCCCACTGCTGGACTGAAATGAAAGAGAGAAAAGAGACTTTTTAGTCTCATTTTTCTCTCAAAAACTTCTTCTTTCTCTCTTCCGTACAGTCATATATAGTCTCATTATAAAGATATTTGTATGGTTAATATAATGTAAAATATCAATGAAAAGTCAATCTAATTTACCTACCCCATACCTTCACTATATTTGTCCTTTGGCCAAGTATGACAAACCATTCTCTTGTTCCCATATCTCCTTTGTCTTATTATATTTTTTCTCCCTTTCTTTTCATTTCTTTTCATTATTTATTTTCTCCTTCATTTTTCATACTTCTCTTTCTTTTTTTTACTTCAACTCTCAAGAAGATGAATAGGAAAAGAGAAGGAGAAGAATTTTTTTAGTCTCAAAATAAGCTTATCTTTCTAATCCATCAAGACAAGTAGAATCACATCCACTCTTATGATTTTATTTTATAACTAAAATCTTTTATAGCCAATTTAGAATCTTGATTTGTTTAAATATAGAAAGGTGATATCTTTATACAAAATTCGCTACGATTATTTTAAATATAAAAATATGATTCTTACACTCTACTCTATGTTTTTGTATTAAATTTATAATTTTATTTTTGGCCTCTTATGTTTAAACTACAAGTTACAAACTTTAATCATATGCCTTATTTTGAAATTACAAAGAAGCTATTTTTATGAATGTTTATCATATTTGGATATACATTTAAATTTTCCATGTAAGTTCTTCGTATATATTGCAATGATTTTAAATCACTTTCCGCTTACCATTAGAAATAGGTGTGTATATATATATATATCTATATATTCATAATCATGATTTAAATAGAAAGTTTCAAATAAGTTTTTGCATTAAATTGTTAAAATATTTCTTTTATACGAGATATTATGTAAAGTCATAATTCTTTTTATATTAATCCATGTTCACGTGAAAAATATATACATTAGTAAGGTTTAATAAATTTGGTACTTCCATACATGAAATCATACTAGAATTTAGAAAATTCATATGTTAAAGTAATCATTATAATAGTGTTAAGCCTATTTAATTTTTATTTTTACAATTTAGTACCCACTTATCTAATATGTGTTTATATGCATAATTGTATATATAATTCACATGCATGATCATCATAGGCATTTTTACATTATAATACCTACTTATATATGTGTTTATATACATAATTGTATATATATGTGTGGCTTGCATATATAATCATTATTTGCATAACACTCATTCTAGTATTCTATAACTCCATCATTCTTTTCTTGACATATACATACTAGTTACTTGTACAAGATGCATAAAATTATGCCGGATTTTCCTTATTATTATATATACATGTCTTGACAATATCATGAAACCTGACTTGTTTGTTAATTTGATTTTGACATGGATCATATCTTGTTACACGGATATTGATTAGATGATAGACATGTATCTGTATAAATCTTGAAATAATTGGTTCATCATATTCCAGATTGATTTGCATGTAATATAACTTGAAAGTTTGTGTTATGGAAGAACTAAACTGTGGACAAATATTGTATCGTGAAAGTTTTATGTAACAACCTAATTTCTATCATAACTTATATTCTTGATGTCAAATTTGTCTAAGAATGAATTCGTTGTGTTCGTCTCATTTTCTATATTTTTAGTTAATTATTTTTGAAATTTTTAGGATAATCACTTGAAATAATATTATTTTAATCATCGGTGGGCCTTCATATATTTTAACTAGTTTCTCTTCTTTTAACTTGTAAAGATGAAGTTTGATTTTATTTGGATTAGTTTAATTTGAAATTATAACCTTAAACAACTCTAATAATTTATTATTACTAGTCATTTGTCCTATGCCTATTTTGTCTTTATTCACCCATACCTTATATTCACCATGCTTATTTTTTGGCCAAGCATGACAAGCCTCCCTCTTAACCCCATATCTCTCCTTTTTCTATTGTATCTTTTTCTTTCATTCTGTTCATTTATTCTCCTCATCATTTATTCTCTCCTTCATTTTTTATTCATCTCCTGTTTTTTTTTAACTCCAACTCTCAAGAAGAAAAATAAGAAAAGAGAAAAAGAAGAAAAGTAGAAGTTCTTTAGTCTCAAAATAGTTTTATCTTCCTAACCCATCAAGGCAAGTAGAATCGCATCCACTCTTATGATTTTATTTTGTAACTAAAATCTTTTATAACCAATTTAGAATCTTGATTTGTTTAAAGTTTGAAGGGTGATATCTTTATACAAAATTCTCTATGATTATTCTAAATATAAAAATATGATTCTTACACTTTCTTCTATATTTATATATTAAATTTATGATTTTATTTATGGCCTCCTATGCTTAAACAATAAATTACAAACTTAAACTATATGTTTTATTTTGAAATTACAAAAAAACTATCTTTATGAATGTTCATCATATTTAGATATATATTTGAATTTTCCATATAAGTTCTTCATATATAATGCAATGATTTTAAATCACTTTCCACTTGCCATTAGAACATAGGTGTGTGTGTGTATATATATATTTATAATCATATTTTAAAGAGAAGGTTTCAAATAAGTTTCTACATTAAATTGTTAAAATATTTTTTTATTCGAGATATTATTTTAGGTCATAATTTTTTTTATGCTAATCTATATTTACTTGAAAAATATATATGTTAGTAAGATTTAATAAATTTACTATTTTCCTTTCTATGAAATCATGCTAGAATTTAGAAAATCAATCTGTTGTTAAAGTAATCGTTATAATAATGTTAAGCCTATTTAATTCCCATCTTTACAATTTAGTACCCACTTATCTAATATGTGTTTATATGCATAATTGTATATGCATGATTCACGTACATGATCATCCTAGGTATTTTTACATCCTAATATTCACTTACATATGTATTTATATGTATATTTGTATTTATGTGTGGTTTACATAAATGATCATTTTCATAACATTCATTCTAACGTTCTATACTCTATCATACTTGCCTTGACATATATATACTAGTTGCTTATACAAAATACATGAAAATATGCCGGATTTCCCTTATTAGTGCATACACATCTTGATAATGCCATGAATCCTGATTTGCCTGTTAACTTGATTTTGACATGGACCATATCTTGCTTGTTACTACACTTGTATGTAGAAATCTTGACATGATCGATTCCTCATATTCCGGATTGATTTCCATATAATATAATTTAAAACATTTAATTATGGGAGAATTAAGGGTGGATAAATACTGTATCCTGAAAGTTTAGGATAGGTTGCGCAACTGAAATAGGGGCCATTCGCAGGGTGTCCGGATGGTGCTGAATCATCATTCCTTATTTAGTCCATGTTGATAGGACGACCGATTACTTAGTATCGGTATTTGCTTGAGTGTTTAGTGGCACGGCTGGTTCAGCGCCAGCATCTTTGCAGGGTATCGGGTATACATAGGTACTTTTACGATACGAGTTTATTTCTTCACCATTTAGTTCAAAATATAAACTAAAATAAGATATTACCTTAGACTTGATATGCATGTATATCCCTGCTTGATATTGTTACTTGATTGTGTAATGTTTTCCACACATACGCATATTTTCATATCCACTCATATTTTACTTATTAGTTTATATTACACGCTTATTTTTTATTGTTTTATTTATCGGGTTTGACACTGAGCTCTCCATATGCTCAGGTATTGAAAATGTGAGCGAGTATCCGCCATTGCACAACTCGTACTTTCTGAAGCAGGCCGAACAGTAAATTCCTAGGCCTCCACCTTTTGTATTTTTAGATTTTGTATGTATTACTATTTTGTTGGCTTAGTTTTTAAGTTTTGTATCAGAATTGTACTTATTGGTTCTTATCTTAGACATGTATATCTTCTCTTTTATATAGCAGTAGACTAACTTCCAAAATTCTGATAGATGACTATTATTTAGTTCCATTCATTTATACTTTTACATACTTATAGGCCTTGTGCACATCAACTTACACGTGCCCGCCGGTAACGCACTCCGTTTCCGTATCCCTCCGGAAAATGGGGCATTACACTTTATGATATGTTGCGCAACCGAAATAAGAGCCTATCCACGGGGGTGTCCGGATGGTACTGAGCCATCATCTCTTATTTAGTCCATGTTGATGGGATGACCGATTTCTCAGTATCGGTATCTGTTTGAGTGCTTAGCGGCACAGCTCGTTCAGTGCCAGCATCTTGGCTGGGTCCCGGGTATACACGGGTAGTTTCACAATACTAGTCTATTTCTTCACCATTTAGTTCAAATATAAACTAATAAGATATTAATTTAGATTTGATATGTATGTATATCCCTGCTTGATATTGTTACTTGATTATTTAATATTTTTCATACGTGCGCATATTTTTATATCCACATTCATATTTACTTGTTAGTTTATTTTGCACACTCTATTTTTTATTGTTTTACTTGCCGGGTTTGACCCTGAGCTTCCCCACACGTTCAGGTACTGAACACGTGAGCGAGGATCCACCATTGTATGACCCATACTTTGTTGAGCAGGCCGAATAGCAGTAGATACCTTGGCCTTCGCTGTTGTATTTTTTTGGGTTTGCTATGTATCACTTTTTGAGGCTTAGTTTTCAATCTTTGCATAAGTACTGTACTTGTTATTTTCTATTTTAGACATATTGTATATTTTCTATTGTATGGCAGTAGACTAAGTTCTAAGATCCTGGTAGATAAGTAGTATTTCATTATATTCGTTTATACTTCCACATACTTATAAGCCTTGTGTACGTTGACTTACCCGTGCCCGCCAGTAATGCACTCTTTTTCTGTATCCCTCCGGAAAATGGGGCGCTACAATAGCGAAGGAATAGTTTAGTGCTGATTTTTCAGTCTAATGATGGTCTTGAAAAAGAAAACGCCTTATTAACTACTACTTCGAAAAATGGAGATGCATTATAATAATGGTTGCAAAAGATCTGAGCGGCTCCAGCTCGCCCTTGAACCACATGTTATGGACTTCAGTTCAGTTCCTAATGTAACGAATCTCATTGGAGAGATGAATTGCACTTTAAATTTTGCTGTTTCTCTGAAGCTTAAACCCCTGTCAATGTTTTATAAGTACGGGAAGAAGCTATTCAGTTTTCAGCTATGGGGAAGAACCTTGAGTCGGTGTTCAAAAAATTGCTTTGTGTGACCGCTTATGCGACCGCGTAAGCAGATGCAAAGTAAAACCACATAGAAATCCCAAAAATCGTCACTATTATATAGACAACCTTGTAAACTAACAGGTATGTGTCTGCATAACGCGCATAATACATTTAATCTGTTGATAGATTTTTGGGTTTCAAAACATAAATAACCTAGTAACAAATCCTCATTACCCTTTTACGGTCATGCAAGATGCGATTTTCCCTAATTTTCTCTATCACACACATTCTCAACTCCTTGCTGACTTTCTTCTCTTCCTTTCATCTCTATTTGTCTATTAGACTCGTCTCTCATTGATCTGGCACATCTCTGAGTCTTGTCGAGACTCGCTCTAGCTATCGTCGATATTTTTTTGATGAGTTATCTTTCTTGGAGTCTTCTGCCCACTATTTTCTGTCTCGGCAACTCTTTCCTTAGTTTTTCGCTCTCACCGAATCACTCTCCTCAGCCCCTCCTTACTGGCTCTCTCCTTAGGCTCACACTTGCGGACATTCTCTACTAAATGCTTAGCCTTTCGATCTCCTACTTTCGCCTCACTAATGAGACTGCACTATTAATCTCAGACTATTTAAGATTTTGATCAAAAATTGAAATTAAAACTGAATAATTAAAGGTCTCAAGCGGAGTTTTATTTTAGTTTAAGTATGAAATTATTTTAAGTGTTATAATTGGTTTGTTACTAAGTAAAACTGAGCTCGAGAAATTAAGATATTTTTTCTTTTTTATCTTATAGCACCCGATATATGCATATTTATGTATTTATTATATTAAAAATAATAAAATTAATTTTTTGTGTAATTCCGCACAATCCATTTAATTGCTGTGGAATTAGTTTAAGCATTATGTACTTCTGGACCGCTCACATAATGAAAACATATTTTAGAACATTGACCTTGATCTTAAGTCGGAGAGTGGGGAGAGCCATTGTTGTCCACTGTCAGAGGTTTTGTCGGTGGTGGTGAGTGGATATTAACTCTTGCCTTAGTAACAGGTAACAGGTTCCTTGACGAACTCCTTATCGAGTTCTTCGAATGATTTATCGTAAGTTTATTGTTTTTCAACTATTTCCTATTTCTTTATAGGAAACATAAAACTCAATGAGGTGAGGGTAATGGAGGTGGGGGTTCCCTAGGTCGGTGGCCTTGCAGGTCAGCGTCTTCCAAATTTCCATGTTTCATAATCATCGGCTTTAGCAGCGGGCGACCTTCCATGTATAGGGATCTCTTCAGTACTTGGCTTGAGCATTGAAAGTGGGAGCCTTAGGTTCTTGGAGGCTTAAGTGTTGTACATGGGTAATCGTTGCTTTTGATGCTTAATTTCTGGTGCATGGATCAGTCTGTCTCGACCAAGGTTTTAAATATTGGCTATAACGGATATATATCGGATTGAAAAATTTTATAGTAATTATCATTATCAGGGAAATTTTATGGATATATATAAGTTTAGGATATACTTACCTCGACCACTTGGCATCACATCTTGATTTTGGTGTCACATTGGAAGAAAAAAAAATAATCTTTCAATAAAGTTATAACTATGATTTTGAATTGACAAAAAAATCTCACTTTTTTCCATAACATAAAAAACAAAGTAAAAATTAAAATAAAAGAAAAAGGTATAGCGGCCGCTATTTTGTATTCGGTATGGCAGCCGTAATATTGGGTCCAAGCCGATATTGTGCCTTTTTTTAAATGCAAAACGCTATGAAACTACTTATATTATTGCATTTAGTGTTCCAAAACACAGTATCGGCCGCAATATCGTTATGCAACTGATATTTAAATTAATGGTCTTGACTGGACTAGCACTTTGAGAACCAGAAGCAAGTTCTCGCTGATTAGGAGAGTCCTTACTGAGTATGAGAATCTTCATTAGAGAGTTCTTGCTGAGTAGAAGAGTCTCCATTGGAATGCTTTGTAATTATCTTGTAATTATTGTCGAATGATTAAAAAAGATTGTTTTCTTGATCGTCGTATGTTGAATCTGCTGTTTGTTTCTGTTGATTGGTCAAGTATAATAGGAGTAAACTGTCTCAGAATAATCGAGTATTCTCATGAATATTGTTATGCTTTCTCTTGTCCACCTTGTGTTAGAATTGAACTTGTGATTGTTAAGCATAAACATTCTGTATTGTGTGTGTTCACCTAGGGCTAATGCCTAGGGCTAATTGCCTGGGTAGACCACTGAATTCTTACAAGCATAATTCTAAACAAAGTCTAATTGCTTGGGACGTCTAGGGCAGACTTTTTATTGATAGAATTTATGGAGGTGCTTGGTGTTCCATGTATGAGGTATTATCCGGCCAACTGGTTCTCAGAGTCAGTAAGTGGTGGTTTCAAAAACTTTGTCAATGAGGAAGGATCCTCTAGTTAGCAGCGAGTTTTCCATGTGCCTAGTCGTTGCCTATAACTTCGGTCTTGCGCAGCACCATGTCACCTCAGGAAATGTAGTGCTTGTTTACCTCAGAGCTATAGCAAGATACCTTTTTGTCGATGAGTTGTTTCGCAAAGACCTTGTTGCGTGTCCCATCTATTAGATCTTGGTTTGCCATTAGATCCTTCATAGTTTTGCTCTAGGGAGAAATGGTGAATCCTAAGTGGTTCAATGTCCATAGGGATGTTGTTTCGGTCCCAAAGGCTAGTCAAAGGGGTGTCTCGCGTAATATTTAAGATAGTGATAACAATAAGTTAACGTTTTTCTTCTATTAGGTTATATCGCATACAACACAATGCATAACATAGGTTCTACACTTTTCTATTTATTTAATAAAAATAATATAAAACTATGTATAATAATTTTTATAAATTCGAAAATAAATTTAAAAATTCTAAAACTAATAAAAAAATATTTTCACACACTGAATCTATTCTAAATTTCTATCAAGTGTCATAATAATTTCATATTTATCTTGATAAATTATATTAAGTCCTCAATTGTAATTTCAGTCATCATCCAAATAACAAAATAAGTTTTCAAATTTATTTATTTTAATTTCAATTATTATCAATATTATAATTTATATTTTGTACTGCTCAATTTATATTATTTATAATTGTTCATTTTAGTTCAGTTGTGAATTCAATAAAATTAATAGTAAGAAATTATAGCAATCAGAGAGGAATTACAACAAATAAATAATGATGCAATCATAAATGAACAGGTAGAAATTTCACAAGCATTCAAACAAGTAAACAACAAGCAGTCAAGTAAAAAATTACAGCAATCAGCTAATAAGCAAACCAAATAGCAATATCAATATGAAAATTACTAAAATAAGAACAACAAATAATGTAAAATACCGCAATTTAGCATAACATAACACAACATAAAAAATGCACTATTACGATGCACCAAGTTATTTTCGACTATTAGATCATGCTGGGTTTTCATTAGGTATCATAATGCAATATAGCATGGTCCATAACGCATTATTTTCAAGATTGTTCTCGCCATTGGAAACTTTGCAAGTCATTCAATAGGACCAAAGGACTCTTGACATTCCGTCAACCCAGTTGCTCTTACCTTCCTTTAAGTGTTTTATCAGAGCATCAAAGATCTTTTTGTTGGTTGCTTTAGCGAGTCCATTGCACTGGAGCTACGAAGGCGTTGTGATCATAATTGCAGAAATTGTTGAACTCATTTGAGTCGTAGCGAGTCCATTGCAGTGGAGCTACGAAGGCATTGTGATCATAATTGCAGAAATTGTTGAACTCATTTGAGTCGATCTGAGTTCCATCGTCAATCACAATTGACCTAGGTAGCCGAAACCTGCATATTATCGGATTAATGAGATGATTTGTCGAGCGGCGAGGGTTTTGGCTTCAACCCACTTGGTGAAGTTGTTGATGACCACTATTAAGTATTTCCTTTGTCCGTGACTAATGGGAAGGCACCAAAGTATATTGAGCCCCCATTGCAGGGGATTCAGTTGAGTAATGGAGTTAGGTAGGCAGGCGCGGATCTAGTGATACTTGCGAACTTTTGATAGTTCTCGCATTTCTTGTACACTTTGGACCTTCATAGTTGGTCATTGGAAGTCTTGTCGAATAGTCTTCCATGCCAAACTCCGTTTTCGAGATGACTACCACATTTGCCTTTGTGAATCTCTTGCAAGAGCATACTGGCTTGTTCGGGTGATAGGCATACTAGGAGAGGTCTAACCTTCGCTTTTGTGAACCTCTTCCGCAGGAGAGCCATTTAATATGGTATACTTCTCAGCTTCGAACCTTGCGGGCCTCCATATTGTCGTCGGGTAGGATGTCATCTTTTAGATATTGCAGGATCAATGTCATCCATATTATCATGGTCTAATTGACAACCACGACTTCCTCATGATCGGTACTTAGGACCTTTAGTACATTGATGTAGATTTGACCAGTGAGTTGGGGTATTGCTAAGGAAGCATCGTTGAGTGTTCATCCGTTCAGCCGTTGTTTTCATGGGGAATTCTTTTGAGATAGACTTCATTAAATCTGCTTATCAACTTTCTAGTCAATATTAAGTAGCTAATCAATTGTTCTTCCTTAGCTTCGTATTCACCGTTTATTTGATTGATGACTAACCAGGAGTCATATAGTTTCACCCAATTAGCCCCTATTTTCAAGGCGAGTTTTAGTTCAACGATTGTAGTTTCAACATAGCTTGGTTGTTTGAGACGCAGAAGGTGAATTGGAGTGCATGCTCAAATACTTGTTCTTCACTCTTCAAAGACTATTCATGTGCCGCTACTGAGTTCATATGATGACCAGTTGACTTAGACATTCTAGGCACCTATTTTGTATATGCCCTCATAAGTGGCTTCCTGTCTTTCGACACTCGTGAGGTCTTCTCTCGAGATGGTACTCTTGATGACGAAGCCGGTAAGAGCCCGAGCTTATATAAAAGGTTGACGTAAATATTTAATGTCAAATTCTATTAGTCAACCCTACAATTTTGCATATGTCCCGATCTCTCAATCTTCTTAAGTGTGGTTCGATTGAGGATGTCAAACATGGCCTTGATTCTGTGGGCTTTAAAGTAGGGTCAGAGTTTCCTTGCCATAATGACAAGGGAGTACTTGACGTTCTTGACTTGGGAGTAATTCTTCTTGAAATCCTTCAACACATGATTGACATAGTAAATGGGTTGTTGGATGCCAACATCATCTTTGTTCAGGATATAACTAATGACTTCGTTGGTTGTTGGCAGGTAGATGTAGAAAACTTCACCTTTGACTAGTTGAGTGAGGAGAGGCGGAGTTTGGAGGTAAATCCTAAGCTCCTCAAAGGTCTTTGCAGCCTCCTTGTTCTGTTCGATGTTTGAGTTCCTACTTCCAGAAGGAGCGTTCGCCTTTGCCAAATGGCCTCTGAGAGTCTTGACAAATGGGAAGGATCTTTCTGCAGATGTAGAAGTTATTTAGTGCATTTACCTTGTCATTAAGTGACTGAGGTTGCATATAGTTTTCAGTTCATAAATGTTGGTGGTGGCCACAGTCTTCTTGTGGTACACTTCAATCCTTCTAGAAGTGACTACGAATCCAAGAAACTTATCGGATGTCACTTTGAAGGCATATTTAGTTGGATTCAACTTCATGCTACACTATCTGAGTATGATAAACATTTCCTGGAGATTCGCGATGTGGTCTTCTTGCTTTGGCGAGTTGACTAGCATATCCTCGACGTAGACATCCATATTGTTTCCTATCTGCTTTTTGAAGATTTTCCTGACTAGTCTTGATTAGTTACCCTTGCATTTTTCATACCAAGTGGCATGGCTCGGTAACAATACATTCCTTGGTCAATGATAAATGAGGTCTTTGTCGCGTCTCACTCGGCCATCATTATTGGATTATAAACTGAGAAAGCATATATGAAACTCAATAATTGATGCCTTGATGCTAAGTTGACGAGTTGGCCAAATCGAGGAAGAGGAAAGCAATTTTTGGCGATAGCTTTATGGAGGTCGGTGTAGTCCATGCGCATCCTCCATTTGCTGTTATACTCACCAGGACTTACTTAGGATAGTCTCCAGTTCCCTAATAAAACCTGTAGCAAGTAGCTCGTCAACTTCCTTGCTCACTGCATTCTTCTTCTTGGGCTCGATATTCCCTGTTTTCTGTTTAACTTGATGGAAGTTTGCGTCTACGTTTAAGCGGTGGCAGATGACTCTTCGATCAATTCCGAACATGTATTCAGGTGACCAGGTGAAAGATTCTTGGTTGCCGTTGAGAAAGTGCACCAGTTGAGATCAAAGGGGTTCCTAGAGGTTTAAACCGATTTGAGTCTCTTCATTGGGTCCTCGGAGTTGGACCGAGATGGTCTCTTTCAGAGACCGCCTAGCTCGTCCCTTAAAGCGACAACCTTAATGGTTTTGCATGGTCTCATGAGCGCGCCTTGCCTTGGTGTTGTTGCTAAAGTGGTTATCCCGTCCATCTTGATCTTTGTGCTTGCATTTGTTCTCGTCTTGTTCTTTTTCCTTGATCACATGCCAGGAAATGCGAGGCTGGTTCTTGCCTTCTGTTGTGTTTCTTGAGGAGCTTTATTGTGGGACTGATTGTCTCTTGTTGACTAGTTTTCTTGAATTAAGTGCGTCAGGATTGCTATCTGGTGGGCGAGTATCTTCAAGTGGCCGAGGGTGATTAGTGCATCCAAATTTGCATCTTATGCGGTATTCACCTTGTGCTCGTGATCACCTCGTAAAGATGGCATGTTTTGAGGATTTTGTATTTCTTCGGAACATGTATGCACTATGGTTGATGATTTACGTTCTCTCAAACATCACCATATGTTTGAAATTCTTCCGGCAAGATTGCCCGGGCCAAATCCAACACAAACCAAGTAGTAGAGAGTGACAAAGAAGATAAAGTAGGGACATCGGAGCTTATGAGGTTTAATCGAGAGGGTTCTTGATTTACGTCCTTAGTGGTAATAGCCTTTTATGCTTGCATTTTTACAGAGATAGAGGATAGTGTGGTTACAAGTCTCTCTTCTCTGAAATATAAGTGCTTCTCTTAGTTGAAGATCCCCCATACACCTACAAGGTTGGGCTATATTTATAGAAGCGAAAATTTTCTAATAGACAAAGTTGCAACAGAGCTCAAATCCCTCGCTTCCTTGTGTGGAGATCAAGTTCCCACGTAAGTGGATAGATGAGATTGGGTTATTCTGTCATGATGGTTATGGCAGGTGAGATTTTGGTAAGTTTTTACTTTCATTAAGGATTACAATGTTTTCTAAGTACATTCCAGGCCCACAGATTGGGCCTTCATTCATTAGGCTTTTGCTTTAGGTCAAGGCCACACAAACTATATAATAACACCCATTTTAGGATCAGTTATAGCAAAAATATAATATGCGACTTTATTTATAGACAAAATTCCAGTAAAAAGCATTTTATGCAGACGATTATACATACCACATAATCATATGCGAACTTGAAATGTATGTAGAATTAAAAAATGTGGATAGGGTGATTAATCGTTTTGAATGTGGACTATGCGAGTTATTTACTACATAACCCGCATAATCCACATATGGGTTTACTTTGCTTACATTTTTAAACCCGAAAAGACTCACCTCACTCTTTTAAAAACCCCTTTTCTCAGCTCATATGGCACCCAAATTCAATCTCCGATTAATCCTCGATCTCTCTCTCGTGCTCTCTCTCCGCTCTTGCTCTCGTATCTAGCCCTCAGTCAATCCCCAATTCGTCACCTCCGGTCATCTCTCGCCTCACGTTACTTTCGATCATCTCTCGCCACACGTTATCTCCCAATCATCCACCACACGTGACTATCTCTCTCTCTCTCTTCAATTTCTGATTACTGACTCTAACCTAATTCTCACTATACCCACATCCGACTCTCTCTTCCTCTCTTCTATTCAATTTTAGATTTGCTAACTAGCTCGACTCTAATATGATCCTAGTCATCACACCCTAACTCGACTTTTCTTGTTCAATTTCCGATTACCGATTATCTCTCTTTTTCAATTTTCAATTCTCTTCAATTTCCAATCATGCTCTCTCAGGCTCAGCTAAACCTGGTGACACTCGATTTTAGTTATGTTCTCAGCTAAACAACTGCATGTGAATTGTGTCGTCGCTATATAGGTAATCATCTTTTCAATTTTGCTAAAGATTAATTTGGCTATTTTTTGGTATTAGTATGATGTTTAAATTTTGATTAATTTGTTTAATCTTTTTTAATCAGTTGTTCAGTTCATTGTGAACTTTTGATAGTTCACTGTAAACCTATTAATTTTTTTGAATCTTTTTTGAAATCAGTTCATTGTGAATCTAAGATGGTGTGATTTTTACTTGATTAAGTGAAGTAGTGATTAGGTGATTAGGTAATTGTTTTGTTTTTAAAAGAGAAATCACGACATTTAAGGAACAATGTGGAGAAGAAACAAATGAACACAAAATTGAAATCATCAAATTGAATACTGTGAACAGGTTCATGTTAGGTGACTAGGTTATTATCTTTATATTAAGCTTTTTCCTAATGTTTTTGAATTTTATAACACTTAATATATACATTTTTATATTTTTATATATTAAAATATTATTATTCTGCATAATTCTAATTGCTGTGGAATTTGTTTGTTCATAGTTTATGCATAATATGCTTTCAAAACGTGTGCATAATGAAAATGTATTTTAGAACATTGCAAAATTCTTTATGTGATCATTAAAAGGAGTTCCATTAAGGGTTTTGATCCTAGAAATGATAGATAATGGCTTAATTACACTAACAACTATAGCAATATCTATATCCAACGATTGTTGGGAAAATAGATATTACTTACGGATTATTACATACATTAAAATTAGCTTTGATGATTAAAGAAAGTTTCTCTCGATGTGACCGGGTGCGAAGTACTGTCCTTAAAAATATCTCTCCCCTGAGATTGTATCTCAGTGCAGTAGTTGATGATGGCTTACCCCCCTTGAGGATTCAATGATCGATAGCCATATAAGCATTCACTAGTAATGCACAGGACCTTGAACAGGTTGATTTGTTTCTTCCTTTGAGAGTTGCGGGAAAATTAGATGAATTGGAGGTGAGTGAGTTTCTAATTTTATCTACGCATGGAGAATTGCTCAATCTATTTCTTTTAGAAGGATTTGGAATGTGGTTCAGCTTGGGCAAAGAAAGGATGTAAATAGATTCAGATAATTCGATCTGAATCCGTTTAAAATCTCATTGAAACAGAAATTTAGTCTTGCAGTCTAATTCGAATTCGGATTTCGATTACCAAATTGGATTCGGATTCAGATCACCCAATTTCTTATATACATTCAGTTAAACATATATAATTATATACCATATGTAAGTGTATATATTTTATATATATGTGTCTCTCTCTCTCTCTCTCTCTGTGTGTGTGTGGCTTGACCCATTTCCGATCTATACCAACCAGATACCTTATCGAGGTCAATCCCTATCGTAAGATTTGGCGATGAATTTTACTTCTCCAAATCCAAATTTCATCTCAACAGAAAAACCAAAAAAATTAAAGTTATAATTAGGATTCACCAATTCATATATCATTGACATTATTATCTTCTCTCTCACATATCTTTGATCTTTTTTAATTAGACTTTTTACTAAACTGTGTATTTGAAAAAATTCCTTTTCGGCTTTCTTGTTTTTCTTTTAATTTTTTTCTTGTTCCATGTGTTGGTCTAGTCTATATTGAAATTATTCTTTCATTCTTTTTTGTGCAGCCATGAATTTAATGTTGGAAAATATAACATTTTTGAAATGTTTAATATCATATCATATCTATATTTGTAAGATCCACATTGCATCTGTTTATGTTAACATCAAATATGGTTTTTACAATATCCATACCTCTTTTTTACTGAATATAGATTATAGATTTACTATATGTAGCTCATCCTTATTCATTCATATCAAAAAAAAAAAAAAAAAATACAAATATAGAAATTCACATCCGATTTGTTTACACCCCTAAGAGAGTAACATTTCTTGGAAAGAGAGTAACAGCTAGTTTTCTCCTGGCAAAAAGAAGCATCTCTTGCACAAAGAGAAGCATCAGAATATTTCCCTGGGCAGAGAGATTGCATAATCTTTTCTTGGCAGAAGTGAAAAATTTTATTTTTTATTTGTCTTTGAACTCTAAAAAATAGATTGGCAAAACTCATTCTGTTTGGGTAATATACCTGCAAGGCTAATGAACCCATATTTGCATCCCTGCAGGCGGGATGCGGGCGCACGTGTCTATTAAGGTTCTTTGGATCTGATTGCCTTGTTGCTTTTAGTGAGCTCTATTGATCTTATGTGCACACGAGGGTCCCTTTAGGTCATAGGCTCATTCAACATAATAAGAGAAAGACAAGCTATGTAAAATCTGCAACTTTTCTCCATATCCGATGTGGGACAAAAGAAGCTAGCTACAATTTGAAATACGCCAGACACCAGCATATACTTCATGTGATACTCCCGATTGAAATTTGAACCATAGCTACATTGAATTGTTGTGTGGTAAGCATCAGTGAAGGTGTGAATTGCTACTTCATATAGTCAACCTTGGAATCTGACGGGTACTGTAAACTCACACTAAATTTGACTGCACTATATAACTAGGAAAAACCCAAGTCCCTCTTCTGGAGGGGAAGGCATTGATGTTTCGGATCTGATGTAGCTACATTGCTGGTTTGAATATGGATGTGGAAAAGCCCAACCTCCATAGCAGCTCTAATAAGTCCTCTTTAATAATGATATAAATTTCTTTAAATGTTAATTTTGCTTGATATCCATTATCAAGCTCATTGATGATTATTTTAGCACTGTAATAGCAATGATTGGAGCATTTATACACCCAGCCCCAAGTATAGCTAGGAAAGGTCTGACGTTATGGTTGTGGACCTTAAGGTGTGTTTGATGATATTTCTAATACTTTTCTAATTTAACGTAGTGGTTTATGAGACTGGGACAATTGCATTCTATATTAGATGTATATGGATTTGGTATTATGATGTTCTAATTATATGCTATTGATGTCTAATATGATGCTTTGATTATTATGGCAGGTTGAGGAGGAGATTGGTATCACCTTAAATGCTAAGGATATGATCAACCTCACAGCATTTCTTAACCCAGAAACTGGACGGAAAGTTTTTCCATCCCCGGTATGTCCCAAACTTCAGTTTATCTGGTGCCAGATAATCTCTTTGGTTAAAAGGCTAGGCATCATAGGTATAGTGTAGATCTTACTTCAGTTTTTGCCAACCAAACCTTATCATCCTTTTAAACTACTCCCAATCACATTTCTGATTCAAGCCAAGAAGAAAAGGTTCAAATACTGTAATGTGAAAATCCTCCAATAAAAAATGTGTGGTGATGTTCCTCATAATTATAATCCAAATAAAAATTTCAGTTAGTTGCACTCGAATTTCTCTGGATGATCTTTCTTGAGCCGACTTTTGCTAATGTTCCCTTTTTGGTTATGGATACTTATTTATTGACTTCCTGTTTATAATCTTGATATGGTGGCATGTTGCTGCTTGTAAAATCTGGTTGTCTTCCACAAGGGCGCAGGGTTAAAGTTAATTTCCAGTTTCCTATATATTTTTCATCAAAATAAAATTGACTTTAAGATGCCTTCTATAAGATCAAGAACTTCGTGATCTCGTTGTTCTCAACCCTCTATCCAAAATTTTGATCACAGTTTCTTTCTTTTTTCTCTCTGTATTTGAGTAGTAAGCTAAAATTCGAGTTCATGGTTTATTCTCCTCATCCATACATTTTGTTATGATGATGATGCGTGGAAGCATACTTGTTTCTTTACACTGATTAGGTTTCTTGGTGAACATTCCTTATCCTTCATTTGAACTGGTTGTCTATTTCCATCTCTTAAACCTTGATTCACTCTGATATATGACCACTGTTTCACCTCCTTGCTATAGAAAGTCGAAAGATAATATTGAGTTGGTTCATGCTCTTTTAGACTATTTACTATTGGCAAAATTTGGAAAAACATAATGAGCACTAGTTATATTATGCATTTTCTTTCATTTCTTGAACTTTGATATGCTGTGATATGACTCCTTGACATTTTTGGCTCAGGGTGGGTGTGATGAAGAGCTGAGCCTTTTCCTTTATAGTAGTCCAGTGGAGGCGGAAGTTATAAGGACATTGCACGGAAAGGAGATGGGCCTTCGCGACCATGGTGA
>JAYEPQ010000015.1:17675922-17685922 GCA_036321105.1 Dracaena cambodiana
TTTTCGAATTTTTTTTATTAATATAAAGTTAAAACACAACCTAAATCCCCTCCCCCACACTTAAAATTTACATTGTCTCCAATGTAAGGTTAAATGAAAGGAAAAGGCAAAAATAACCAAAATATAAATGCATAAATAAGAAAAAAGAAAAAAATGAATCCCCCTTGGGTTATCTCCTAAGCAGTGCCTTTATTTATTATTGTTGGCTCGATTCAATGCTTCCTTCTTCAATCAATATAAATCGGATCCTCAAGGTCCAATTCTGCCAGATTCTCTACTTGGAAACCTTCATGGAACGGCTTAAGTCTGTGGCCTTTCACTATGAACACTTTGGAAGTTGCTAAACTTTGAATTTCAACTGCACCATGAGGAAAAACATTAGTAACAACAAAAAGTCCAATCCAACGTGAACACAACTTACCCGGAAACAAATGAAGCCATGAATGGTATAGAAGGACTTTTTGACCAGCTTTAAACTCCTTCCTAGAGATCATTTTGTTATGAAAAGCCTTTGTCTTTTCCTTGTAAATCCTTGCACTCTCATAGGCATCATTGCGAATTTCCTCTAACTCTTGTAGTTGTAACTTCCTGTGTTCTCCACTTTCATCCATCTTCACGTTAAAACTCTTATTAGCCCAATAAGCCTTGTGTTCTAACTCAACTGGAAGGTGGCATGGTTTCCCAAACACCAACAGATATGGTGACATACCAATGGGCGTCTTATATGCAGTCCTATATGCCCACAAGGCATCATCCAAGCGCAAACTCCAAACTTTTCTACTTGGATTGACCGTCTTTTCAATGATGGACTTGATTTCTTGATTTGACACTTCCGCTTGTCCACTAGTTTGCGGATGATAGGCAGTTGACACCTTGTGGGTCACATAGTACCTTTTTAGCAAAGTCTAGACAGTTCGATTGCAAAAATGAGTGCCTCGATCACTTATTAGAGCTCTTGGAATTCCAAACCCGGAGAATATGTTAGACTTGATAAAATCTATAACAACTTTAGAATCATCGGTCCTGGTGGTTTTAGCTTCCATCCATTTCGAGACATAGTCAACAGCAAGGAAAATATAAGAATAACCAAAAGATGTAGGGAACAGTCCCATGAAATCGATGCCCCAAACATCAAAAATTTAGCAAAATAGTATGGGGGTTTGTGACATCTCATTTCTTTGGGATATATTACCTGTCTTTTGACAATGATCGCATGAATTACAAAATGAATATGAATCTCGGAATAAAGAGGGCAAATAGAAACCACATTCTAACAGTTTTCTCGCCGTCCTCTTAGCTCCAAAGTGACCTCCACAAGCATAAGAATGACAAAAGGTGAGAATAGAGGTAATTAAATTTTCAGGCACGCACCTTCTTATTACTTGATCTGCATAATGCTTCCATAAGTATGAGTCATCCCATACATAGTATTTGGCATCACTCTTGATCTTATCTCTGTGAGCATTAGACAAACCAGAAGGTAACATTTTAGTAACCAAATAATTTACAATATTTGCATATCAAGGTAATGTCACACTCGCGGAGAACAATTGCTCGTCAGTGTTCGCCGCAAAAGTTTCTTTGCTTCCTTTCATCGAATTAACTTAAATTACAATGAAAGTGAACAAGATATAAAGAGAACAAACGAGAGGATTTTATACTTCAATCTCTCTCTTTTACAATGTAAACGTGGGATCAGTGGCGATGGGATCTATAGTAGTTCCTTTGGACGATCGGTATGTCGAACTCTTCTCTTTTGAAGATATCGGCTGACGGTAGACTATCTTCTTGGTCTTTGCTCTTCACGAATCCAAGGCTCTATGCGTAACTTGAATTCTCTAAGAGGAAGATGATCACAAAAAGGCTTCAAGGCTCTCTCGCGTACTTAAATTGCAAAAGGATCACCAAGAAGACTTCTGATCTCTGGTTTTGATTTGTTCAAGGCTCTCATGCATAACTTGAACTTCACCAAAACTTCCAAAAAGATCCCTTAGGGTTCATCAAGAAGGTATTTATAGCCCCAGGAAGATTTGAGAGAGTTTCTATCTGAATAGAATTTGCTCTCATCAAGGATTCCAATCAAATATTTAATATTGATTTAAATCTCTTGATTTAAAATTCTGATTGGATTTGATTTGGTATTTGGATAAGCCCAAATCATAATCTCAATCAGTTTGAGATTCTGGTTATCTGCTCACGTGGAGCTTTAATCGCATCAAAACGCGGCGCTAAATAACCAGTGCGCGGAGCTAACACGGAGTTATTGAACATCTCCGCGTTTACTCAAACGCGAGGCTAAAAATAGCCAAACGCGGAGCTATGGACTAGCTCCACGTTCTGTCGTGGAAAACTTTTTTTTTATTCAGAAATTTTCACTGCCAACAGAACCCCCTCCAAAGTTTTCAAAATGGTTTCGAACTTAGCGAATTTTGAAATACTTTGGATCTTCAAACTGAAAACGTGGAGTTAGAATACCAAGTCTCCTTCTCGTTATGCTCGCCTAATCAGAGCTAATCAGCTTCACTTCATTTTCAGTGAAATGAGTAATTATGTCATTAATTACTCCGAATTTCTGCTCCGAATACCAAGCGACGGAAATCTTGTTTAAATGGAGCTTCTCGGCTCATCTTCTTCTTCATTCGGAGATTTTGAAGAGTTCTCAACCCCTGCAACCGAGTGAGCGATGTCAACGAGTGATCTCTAATTGATCTCCATTTAACTCTCTATAGATTTTCATCATTAGGATGTCTCTCCAGAGGAGTTTGGCTAGACGCACGTTGACCGGCGTTAATGGCAGCGACTATGGAAGTAGACGCACTGGTGAACCAGTTAATGCAGCGTCTCTTGAAGGTAAAAACCTTGATTTTTGATCTTCTTAGAATCATTCTGAGATGTTTCGGCTCCAGCCAATTGTTTACTTCACCGGCGAGATCGTCGTTCTTCAGCCGTAAGACTTGAAGGAGAAGGAGAAGTCAGAGAGAAACTCTGATCTTTCTCTACGCGAAATTACCGCGTCATCCTCTGTGTTTTAAAATGCGAGGCTATTAAAGAGAAGGCAAAGGCAGAGACTCTATTACGCGAAGTTTTCGCGTCATCCTCTGCGTTTTAAAACGCGAGGCTATTTCTTCAGCTGCACGCGAAGTTAGCTTAGCTCCGCGTTTTTATATACTTAGAAGATTTTTCCAAATTTTGTGGAGCTCCTAATTCTTCTTTTGCAGTGAACCGGGTTCAGTCTGATAACTTGCTGATATCTCTTTATCTGTTGGCTTCAAGAATCTTAGTCAAATCGGGGGCGACTCAAGGCTCATCTGCGTAACTTGAATTGCATACACCAGGTTTAGGTCAGAGGCGCTCAATTTGCGCATGCCTAAAAAAAGACTGGAGGCTGTTCAAACTTGAGAACTGGGCACACCAGGTTTTAGGTCAGAGGCGTCTAATTGCTCATGCCTAGATTTTGATGAAGAAGTCCAAATGCTCCTATGCGTAACTTGGATAAGTGGAGGCGGTTCAAGGCTCTCTCGCGTAACTTGAATTGGGCACACCAGGTTTAGGTCAGAGGTGCTCAATTGCGCATGCCTAAGAAAAGACTGGAGGCGGTTTGTAACTTGAGAACCGGGCACACCAGGTTTAGGTCAGAGGCGCTCAATTGCGCATGCCTAAGAAAAAGACTGGAGGCGGTTCAAACTTGAGAACCGAGCACACCAAGTTTAGGTCAGAGGCGCTCAACTGCGCATGCCTAGTCCAAGTGCCCTCACGCGTAACTTGAACGGAGATGGGAATAATGCAAATCATACTGTCAGAGGTAGGAACTTAACATGACAGAGTTTATAGGATTTTTAGCAAACCCCCAGCTATCAACGGATTTGATTAGCCTTTACCATTCGCCGTTTGCGTTGGGCTAGCCATGCTATTCCCCTCAGCATGGTGAGTTGTCGAGGAACTTGATCTCCTCTTCCCGCTGCTTTAATAGCATTGGGCAATTGATTTCATACTTTTACCCCCAGTATGATAGGGTTGGCGAGGAACTTAATCTCCTCTTCCCGCTGCTTTAACAGCATTGGGCAAATTTTTTTTATTTATAGCACCCAATTAGCCATTCCAATGGCCATTGAGAATAGCAGAAGCATGATGTTTATCATCGTCAATATTTTCGGTACCTCCAGCCAAATCCGACTGCTAGCCAATGAGAATGACTTTGTCACGGCTGTAGTTCGAAGCATATCCAAGGGGCTAACTTGCAAGTGCAGGTTGCCCGTGCTTGGTGTCGATATTGGCTTCCCTACTGGTACAGGGATTGCTCTGGCAGGGAACTCATTGGTTCCTACTACTAAAGTTGTCATATTTGCAGAAACTTTCTTCTGTTCCTCTTTAAGTGTGAGAACTCCGGCTTCTATCAATGCCTGAATACGGTTCTTTAGAGGATAGCAATCCTTAGTTGGGTGCCCGACGTTCCGATGGTACAGGCAATAATTAGGGTCGTTGGTTTTACCAACGTCTTTCGATTTTCCATTTTCTGGAAGTTTTAGCAAGCCCTTTCTGAGGAGGAGATGGAATAGAGTACCTGTCTGCTCCGTCTTGAATGTATAAGTCCTATCTTGTTAGGACTTATTTTGACCTGCACCTCTCGGATTCTGAGGTCTTGGCTTTGGATCTGCAACCGACGCCATCACAGCTTTTCCTTTATTTTTAGGATTCTGTGGATATGGCATGTTATTGGTAAAGTTTCTCGTGCTACGAGATTCTTCAATTCGACGAATTATATCTTCCGCCTGTTCTCCCTGCCTTAACAGATCTTTCCAAGTTTTGGACTCTACAGCTCTCATTCTTATCAGCACGCTGGTCCTGAAATTATGCTTACAGGTTTCCACCAGGGTTTCCTGGGTCATACCATGTCGACAATACACGGACTTTTCCCTGAAGCGTTTAATGAAACTCTTAACCGTTTCTTCTTCCCCTTGTTTCGTCGCAAGGAGGGAATGAACCGAAATTTCGGTATCATCCTCAAAGAAACGTACCAAGAACTGTTTCTCGACATCATACCAAGTATTTATGGTTCCCGGGGGCAACTGCATAAACCATGTAAAGGCAGGCCCTCGCAGGGTGCTTGCAAATACCTTGGTCATTATGGGATCATTTACCATCAGATGACCTGCCTGCGATAAAAGTAATATAAGTGCTGGCTTGGGGACCCCTTCCCGTCATATGACTCCAATTTAAGGGGTTTATATTTTTCTGGATAAGGGTCGAAGTCCCACTCAAGTGGATATGGCCTTGAAACCCCCGATTCCTTCAGTTCCTTCTTGTGCATCAAGGCATCAAGTTGGCTTTGCAATTTCTCGATCTTTTCTCCATGAGGATCATGGAAAGAGTATTTGTCATCATCCTCATGTATCGAATAAGCCTTTTCTTCTTTAATTTCTTCATTTGTCTTAGGTGGCAGTTCCGAAGAAGTTTTAGCCTTATCGTCAGCTATCTTCTGGGTATTTTTTACCACCTTTAGAAGCATTAGTTTGAGGTCATCAATGGATTTTTACTGACTTAGAATCATTTGTTTCTGAGCTTCCAACCTCTGGTCGATATCATCGGATTTATCCACCATATGTAATGCGAGCCTTCTTGGTCGGGAGAAATGTATGAATGTGAAGAGGCTATGGCTGAATTGTCAGAGTCATCGTCGTAGGAACCTTTTGCAAGTCTCCTATAATCTCTAGGAGCGACAATACCTGACTTGAGTCAAGTAAGATGGCGAGATTGTTCATCATCTGCATCTGACACGTGTCTTTTTTCCATGGCCTTCTTACCCTTGCTTACCATATTTGAAGTCACCGCCTTTACCTCTTTTTCTTTAATTTTATATCTCAGATCATTCTTTCTTCTCTTTGGTGTATCTTGACGAGACTCAGTTATTCTGTTAAATACAGACACTCTCTTCTTAGTACAATAGCAATTATCCAATATAGCAGATATGGCTGTTATGAGCTGCTCACAATGACATGTCGAGTGTGGTTGAGCTTGAGTCAATTTCTCTTTTTTGTCAAGTAATCTTTGAGATCGGTGTCCTTTGGTGACGAAGAATCGAGGTGGCCACCTGGTTGTTGAGAGGGTCCAGGGGCCCACTGAAGTTTTTCAGAGTCATTGGTGTCAACATATTGTCCAATAACCCGATTATCAGCCTTGATTCTATACTCAGGCTGTTTTACGCGGAGCTGGATGTTAGCTACGCGTTCTGAAGCATTTACGCGAAGTTGAGCTATAGCTTTGCATTTGACACTAGCCTCGCGTTTTACGCTGGCTTGGAATTTCTGAAGAAATTTATCTTCTTCTTTATACTTAGCCTCGCGAAATCACACGCTGGTTTTGCCTTGCGATTTACGCAAGAATCCTTGGCTTTGCGAATAACGCTTGGCTCAAGTTTTTGTTTAGGTCTGATAGCCTCGCGTGGAAGAAGTCCATCACATGCTGGCTTATCTTCGCGTTTTACGCGAATCTTGGCACTTTGGCCAGTTTCAGAGTTAAGTTTAGTAGCCTCGCGTGGAGAAAGTACATCACACGCTGGCCTGAAGTTAGCTTCGCGATTTGCTACGATAGCCTCGCGTTTTACGCTGGCTTGGCGTGTTTTCAGAAGTTTCTCTTATGTAATCTTAGCCCCACGTGGAATAAAATTCCTATACGCTGGCTTACTCTTATGGTTATCACAAGTCATAACTTCGCGTCTAGCGCGATTTCTTCGACTGACAACAATTTGCCAATCATCTTCGCGTTCCTCGCGAGTATTATGAATCTTGCGTTTCTCGCAAGTATTACTGGCCTCACGTTTCTCGCTAAGCTCAGTATTAGCCTCGCGTGGAGAATCACATGCTGGATTTACAGAATTTTTATACTCGCGTCTCTCGCGAGTGTCATAAGTCTTGCGTTTCTCGCAAGTAGCCTCGCGTTTCTCGCTTAGCTTAGTATCAGCCTCACGTGGAATATCACACGCTGGCTTTACAGATTTTTTATACTCGCGTCTCTCGCGAGTGTCATAATTCATTTCGCTGGCTTCGCATCTCTCGCTAAGCTCAGCGGTAGCCTCGCGCGGAATATCACACGCTGGCTTTATAGAATTTTTATACTCGCGTCTCTCGCGAGTGTCATATTTTGCGACTAGCGCAAATTTTGCTGGCTTCGCGTCTCTCGCTAAGCTCAGCGGTAGCCTCTCGCGGAATATCACACGCTGGCCTTATAGAATTTTTATACTCGCGTCTCTCGCAAGTGTCATATATTTTGCGACTAGCGCAAACTTCGCTGGCTTCGCGTCTCTCGCTAAGCTCAGCGGTAGCCTCGCGTGGAATATCACTCGCTGACTTTTCCTTGCTTTTAAGGCAAGTTGTAACTTCGCGTTTAACGTGGTAGAGACCGGTCTCGCGGGTAGCGCGAACCAGTTTGCGAGGGACCATAGCCTCGTGTCCTCTGGTATTAGCTCCGCGTCCAAGGCGGGCTTTGAGGGCTCTAATCCTCGCTCTCCGGTTCTTGTTTCGGAGCTGGGTCCTGGTCAATCCAGTCCCCAGGTCTTCTTCGGCAGTCGGAAGCTCATCCTCGGCTAGGATTTCTTGTGTGAACTCCGACCCTATTGCCGCAGTCTCCATGGATCCCCGTCTCTCGGTGGATACCTTTCTACCCGTCGCTCGGGCATTGGAGTACATGCGACGATAGTGTCGTGTCTCATCCAAGTCACCTGATCCAGAGGAGAGGAACTCCTCGTACTTCTGCTGGTCGATTTCAACGACCAGCGTGTCTACTTCGGATCCGATCATATCAACATCCGATTGCGCCAAAATCTCTTCATCAGTGAAAGAGATGGCTCCCACTGTGGTCGCCAGTTTGTTCGCCGCAAAAGTTTCTTTGCTTCCTTTCATCGAATTAACTTAAATTACAATGAAAGTGAACAAGATATAAAGAGAACAAACGTGAGGATTTTATACTTCAATCTCTCTCTTTTACAATGTAAACGTGGGATTAGTGGCGATGGGATCTATAGTAGTTCCTTTGGATGATCGGTACGTCGAACTCTTCTCTTTTGAAGATATCGGCCGACGGTAGACTATCTTCTTGGTCTTTGCTCTTCACGAATCCAAGGCTCTATGTGTAACTTGAATTCTCTAAGAGGAAGATGATCACAAAAAGGCTTCAAGGCTCTCTCGCGTACTTGAATTGCCAAAGGATCACCAAGAAGACTTCTGATATCTGGTTTTGATTTGTTCAAGGCTCTCACGCGTAACTCGAACTTCACCAAAACTTCCAAAAAGATCCCTTAGGATTTCATCAAGAAGGTATTTATAGCCCCAGGAAGATTTGAGAGAGTTTCTATCTGAATAGAATTTGCTCTCATCAAGGATTCCAATCAAATATTTAATATTGATTTAAATCTCTTGATTTAGAATTCTGATTGGATTTGATTTGGTATTTGGATAAGCCCAAATCATAATCTCAATTAGTTTGAGATTCTGGTTATCTGCTCACGCGGAGCTTTAATCGCATCAAAACGCGGCACTAAATAACCAGTGCGCGGAGCTAACGCGGAGCTATTGAACATCTCCGCGTTTACTCAAACGCGAGGCTAAAAATAGCCAAACGCGGAGCTATGGACTAGCTCCGCGTTCTGTCGTGGAAAACTCTTTTTTATTCAGAAATTTTCACTGCCAACAGTCAGGGAATGTTTCCTGTAGACAAAGTTCATCCTCCACACGAACTAAATGACTAAAATGATCTGCAACACGATTTTGTGCCCCTCTTTTGTCTTTGATCTCCAAATCAAATTCACTCAAGAGAAGTATCCATCTTATTAATCTTGGTTTTGCCTCTTTCTTTGTCATCAAATAACGAAGAGCTACATGATCAGAGTAAACAATGATTTTAGTACCAAGCAAATAAGATCGAAACTTTTCTAAAGCGAAAACAACAGCTAAAAGTTCTTTCTCAGAAGTAGAATAATTTCTCTGGGCATCATTCAAAGTCCTTGAAGCATAATAAATGGCATGAGATGCTTTTCCAATTCTTTAACCCAGGACAGCGCCTACTACATAATCACTTGCATTGCATAATATCTCGAAATGAATGTTCCAGTTAGGGGGCTAGATAACTGGGATAGAAATAACAGTTCCTTCAGCTTATCAAATGCCTTCTTACATGCCTCATTAAACTTAAATGCCACATCCTTTTGTAGCAACATGCATAGGGGTAATGCTATTTTGGAGAAGTCCTTGATAAATCTTCGATAAAAACCTGCATGTCCAAGAAAAGAACGAACTTCCCGCACACTAGTGGGATAAGGTAAAGATTGAATAATATCAACTTTAGTTTTATCTACCTCAATTCCCCTAGATGAAACAACATGACCCAAAACTATACCTTGTTCAACCATAAAATGACATTTTTCAGAATTTAACACAAGGTTAGTTTCTATGCATCTTTGAAGAACAAGTGTAAGGTTATGCAAACAATTATCAAAGGAGTCTCCAAAAACTGTGAAATCATCCATAAAGGCTTCTATGATATGCTTAATATAATATGAAAATATGCTAACCATACACCTTTGAAAAGTGGCTGGGGCATTGCAAAGACCAAAGGGCATGCGACGATATGCAAAAGTCCCGAATGAGTATGTAAAAGTCATATTTTCTTGATCCTCCGGAGCAATTGCAATTTGAAAATAACTTGAATAACCATCAAGAACATAATAGTAAGAATGACCAACTAACCTTTCAAGCATTTGATCAATAAAAGGTAAGGGGAAGTGATCCTTGCGGGTTACATTATTTAATATTCTATAATCTATACAAACCCGCCACCCATTCTGAACACGAGTAGGAAGTAACTCATCATTATGATTTTTCACAACAGTTAGTCCAGTCTTTTTAGGAACCACTTGAACCAGACTAACCCAATTGCTATCTGAAATAGGATAAATCACTCCAACTTCAAGAAGATTGAGGATCTCCTTCTTCACTACATCCATCATGGG